>LYNE01012311.1:0-11848 GCA_001662545.1 Rosa x damascena | reverse complement strand
TGCAATAAGGAAATTCGGTTCGTAAATGAACCATGTGAGATTTACTCACCTCCAATCCCACTACGTCTTCTCAACAGCTTAAAATACGGTTCACAATCGTCCGCCAACTCAAACCGTCAATCACCTAACCAAATACGATAATTAACTTAGCGTACAATTCAAAAACTCACTTATATGAAGATCCAACGGTCGGATCTTCACCCGTGACCACACAAAGTCATCGGGACAGTCCTACGATCATCATAACAAACTACAAGTCTAACGGACTGTCCAATCTTCACAGATCACAAATCGAACGATCGAAATCGATCGAAATTGTAAAATTCAAAACTTAATCATACCATCTCCAAAATTCACATGTTACATATCGAAATGATTGTATCAATATGTAGAACATAAAAATGAGCAGAAACTGCCCTTGGGACCCCCGAAGGTGGCCGGAAAAGGCCACCGGAGTTAGTGGCAGAGCCGCCGCTGACCACCACCAACGGTGTGGGGGCCAGGCTTCTCCTCTTCGTTTCATCGAATTGAACAACTTTCATAACTAGCTCGAAGTCAAAAAATGAATGAAAGTGATCGAAAATACCTCAAACAGTTCGGTTTGGCCGGAAAATTTGCAGAAAACGGCGAAACTTTCGACGAGCGTGAAATCGATCTCCCCAGGTCCGGGCCATCTTGGTACTTGTTCAGAAAGTCGAGGCGAGTCTAATGAGTCATGAATATCGAGTTTTGGTGGCCGGTACAAGGAGAAATCAACGTTGAACTCAAAACGGGCTCAAACCGACTCTGGCTTCCCGCCACCGCTACAGGCCACGAGGCGGCGCAAGGCTGCCACTGGAAGCTGTGCAAGGTCGAGGCGAAGGCGTGGGACGTAGTCTGGCATCGTGAGGTGGATGGAGGAGGGAGAAATCGATCGGAGAAACCTTGCTATGTTTTCTGCTCGGGCGCGCGGGAGAGAGAGAGAGATGCACAGTACCGGCTGCCCAAAATGGAAACCCTAGCTATTTTTAGAATTTTCCAAAAATAGCTAGGTATATATACCCAAAATGGAAACTTTTCCAAACGCGATAACTTCTTCGTACGAACACCAATTCTTGCGTTCCGCATATGCACTAACTCGTATCGACGAGCTCTGCAACTTTCGTGAAGGAAGTTTTCCCAATTTCCGTACGTATAAAAAGTCGATTTTAGTGACCCCCTAAATAACGTTTGTTTCGAAAATAAACTCATTCGAAACCAAATTTCTCATACAACGACATAAGAATCTTGCCCACAATTCATATTTCATATAATTGTACAAATATCGGATTCCAAAATATTTAACTGAGAATTTCGGGTCTCCACAATAAACATTTAGCAAGAAGTGATTGCACACACCCTAGTGAGTCAGTCTAGGAAGGGTTGCCATAGTTAGTGCAATTCCTGTGTTGTAAACTTGTAATTTGTTTTCACTTTTGATTTGGTTTTGGTCTTTCAAAAGTTAAAGGCCACGCAGATGTTTCCCCTCGATAGAGCGTTTACTGCGTTAACAAAAACTTGTGTTATTTACTGCTTTAGTTGTTTTGGTTGAATTTAGATACATTCTATTCAATATCAGTACTTAGGATTGATCATCCACTTGCTATCCCTGAGAAAGTTTATAAATGAAAAAATTGGTTGTGAGCCTATTCACCCCCTCCAAATATTTTGATGGGAAAGATTACTCTCAATGGAAAGTAATGATGATGGCTTTCCTACAATCTCAAGAAGATAACTTATGGAACATTATAGAGAAGGGTTGGACAGAACCAACTAAAACAGAACAGAAAACTTCAAATCTCATTCCTAAACCAAGAGGTGAGTGGACTATTGTTGAGCAAACTGATCACAAATGTGATAATAATAAAAGATTATATTGACACTGAATAATAATTCTCATTGACATTGAGGGGATTATTCACAAAGTAGTAAACCCTACACCTAGCAAACTCCTACAAGTCAAATGAAATGACAATCCATCTCACTATGGCGTGTTCTTTCATTAAAAACCGGATTTGCAGCTATGTGAAGAGCTGCTTGATTATCACAATGCAGGATGGCTGGACTAGGAATAGATATATGCAAATCAGCAAATAAATACTGTAACCAAGTAAGTTCACAGTATGTACAACCATCGCTCTATATTCTGCTTCCGCACTTGACAATGACACTGTCTTTTGCCTCTGAGTGCGCCATGAGATCAAGGAATTTCCTAAGAAAACACAATATCCAGTCGTAGATAAACGAGTAATAGGGCAGCCAACCCAATCCGAATTACAAAAAGCTTTTAAACTTAGATCATTATTAGAACTCAAAAGCAAATCTTGACTAGGAGATGCTTTCAAATATTTAACAATCCAAAGAGCAGCTGCCATGTGAGGTTGACAAGGTTCATGCATAAACCTGCAAAGGACATGAACTGAATAGGTGATGTCGAGTATGGTGATTGTGAGATATATAAGTCGTCCAACCAAACACCGATACACAGCAGGATCCTTAAGCAGCTCACCTTTATTTAACAATTTGGATTCTTCCATGGGAAAATCAACAGGTTTAACGCCCAAGAAACCGGTGTCTTTAATAATCTCCAACACATATTTACGTTGAGATAGATAAATGGAAGGAACACATAGCACATCTCTCAAAACTGCATTATTAATTGTAATCGATCCTTTCATGGTGATATTTGTCTTAGTACCATTGTAATCGATCCTTTCATGGTGATGTTTGTCTTAGCACTACTAGGCAAAGAAACATACAGAAAAGATGTGTGCTTGTGACAAGTAAAAAGATGCGGTGAATTAATTATATGGTGAGTTGCTCCATTATCGATCATCCATCGATTAGGGTCTACCAATGACAAACCTGATGCAAACTCAGTAGCAAAAGCAGCGTTGGCTTGAGGAGTTGGTGGTTTGGGATTTAATGCGGCAATGACTTGAGTGCACTGATCATCAGTGAGATTAGGAAGCATGGCCTGAAGTTCCTTGAAAGATAGAGTACAATCAACTTGATTGGCAGATGCATTGTTGCATTGCTGAGGTCTATTGCCTTGTCATTGATTGTGTTTGTAGAGCCAGTGACCAGGTGGATAACCATGTTTCTTATGGCAAGTTTCCTCAGTATGATAATTTTTTTGCAATAAGTGCACTAAACCGGAGGACGGTTACGAGAATTGCTATCCTTGACTCATTGGTTGTGACCTGAATACTGCCATGGCTACCGCATTAGATGGAACAAGAGAGGTAGAGCCGTGTTCATGCTGCTTTTCTTCTTGAGTTACAGAAGCATAGGCCTGTCTAATAGAAGGCAATGGATTCATTAATAAGATTTGACCACAAGTACCTGCATATGATTCATTCAACCCCATGAGGAATTGCATGAGTTTAGTGCAATCATTCTGAGCCCTACATGTGCAATTCTCTGCAGTATTATATGAGGCGAGTTCATCCCAAAGTGCCTTCAGCTTGGTATAATAAGCAGCAACATACATCTACCCTTGTTCAATTTTGTAGATATCTTGTTGAACCTAGAAGATGCGTGGAGCATTTCCAAGGAAAATCGCTCCCTGAGGTCTTCCCAGTTCACATGAGGAGTTATGCAAGAAAGCACAGAATCAGCGAGGTCCGATTCAAGAGAATTAAGGATCCAGGATAGGACCATGTCGTTGCAGCATTGCCATAGGGCAAGTTCTTCTAGCTTCTTGGTTGCAGAAGGCTCTTTGATCATACCGGTGATGAATTTGGTCTTGTTCTTGGCACTCAAGGAAATCCTCATAGTGTAGCACCATGAATTATAATTGTCACCAATCAACTTCTTTGATACAAGAAGCAAACCAGGATGATCAGAATGATGAAGAAATAGGGGATTGACAGTCTCAACAATAGAGGAAGTGCTGCCATAGGTTGCAGGGGAAAGGACCTCGTCTTCAAGAGTCATTGGAAGAGGAGGAATGATGGTGCCACTGGTGCTGTAGAAAACAGAGAGCCAGGGATTGTTAACCCTGCTCTGATACCATAAAAGATTATATTGAGATTGAATAATAATTCTCATTGACATTGAGCAGATTATATATAGAGTAGTAAACCCTACACCTAGCAAACTCCTACAAGTTAGGGATACAACGAAGATACAAGGAAATCTCCTAAATATACAACAAATCTATTACATTGATTACACAATATTCTTAACAACTAAAGCTCGCTATAGCCTTTTTGCTGCCTTGTCAGATAAGGAAAGAAAAGGAATTACTAATTGTCCAACTGCTAAAGCTTCTTGGGAATTACTTCAAATCACTAATAAGGGTAACAAAAAGGTGAAGGTACAAAAACTTAAAGCCTTGTGCTTGAATTTGAAGAAATGACTATGAGTGAGGCTGAATCTGTTGATGACTTCCATAGTCACCTCATCAATTTTACAAATCAATGTCATGGGTTGGGTGATCCTATTTCAGAACATAGAATTAATTGTTAAAAAATTTCTTCAAGCTCTTCCTCCTAGTTTTGAGGCTAAGCAAATTGCCATTGAGGAAGCTTAAGATCTTGATACATACTCATTAGATGAGCTTATGGGAAATCTAAAAACTTTTGAGTCAAAAAGGAGAAAGGTTAAGAAAGAAAAATCAATTGCTTTTACTACTGTGAAAGAAGATGAGAAAGACCCTTCTGGTTTTAGCCTTGAAGAATTTGCTCTTCGTACAACGAAATTCAAAAAATTCCTTAGATCTGGAAAGTCTTCATTTTCTAACTTTAGAAATTTTTCTGGTTCGTCTTCTTCCAAAAGAAATCAAAACTGTGATGTTTCTAATGACAAATACTCTTCCATGCCTTTTCAAAAGAAGTTTTCCGGTGAAAAACCAAAATGTTTTGAGTGTCAAGGTTATGGTCATCTTGCTGCTGATTGTGCAAACAAAAATTATAAGTCTCAATCAAATAGAGCTTTTAAAAACCTCCTGGAGTGATAATGAATCTGAAACTTAGTCTGACCATGAAGAGGAGAATGTTGCTCTTGTGGCTACCACCCAAAATGAGTCCTCAGATGAATCTGATGATGATGAGCATTCTGAGGAGGTAGCCTCTTACAAGTTCAAGCAACTTTACAAAGCTTTAAAAATAATGATTGGAAAGACTGAGGAATTAAAGGATCAACTTGCTGTTTGTGAAAAAAGAAAAATCTGGGATTGTAGAGAAGTTGCAATCCTGTAAAAAGAAGTAGGAATTTGAAAGGAATGCTTTTGTAATTCAAGTGGAGACTCTTTAGAAGAACTTAGATTCTCAAATCAGGTTTGTCAACTCTCTTACTACTGAAAAAATCTCTCTTGAAAAAAACCTTAATTGAATCTCAAGAAAAGTTTTCAAAATTTTCAATTGGATCTGATAAGGTTTCCAAAATGTTTGGAATGGGAAAAATTGATAGGGACAAAAAGGTTATTAATTTTCATTTTGGAGAAAGCTCTTCTTAATGACCAACTGTTTTTGTGAAAAGTGAAATGAAGCCTAAAAGTGTTCCTAAGCCATCCAAAAGGTTTATTCCCATTTGTCACCATTGTGGTATCTCTGGACACATTAGACCAATGTGTCACCAACTCAGAAAAGGTTCTCAAAAGTCCACAAAGTCTCATGAAAACTCTCTGTTTCCTTTTTTACAATCAACCTTGAAAAGTCTTTGAAAGAATTTGGTCGGATTGCTAAACTGGTTGCAATCTGAAGAAAAGAAAAACCTGTTTGGGTAAAGAAAAAGAGGACAAAATTTCATCCACCCGCCTCAAACTCTGATGTTTTTAAACCTTTTGACATTTGTGGAACTGATTCTGAACCTTCTGAGATATGTTTTCTCTCCTCCCTTTGTTCCTCACACGTTGAAGAAAATGACTCAATTGCCACATGTTTGGTTGCTCTTACTGCTATTTCATCTAGATGAAAGAGCTGATACTTAGTATTTGGATAGTGGGTGCTCTAGGCACATGGCTGGTGACAAAAACTGGTTCTCATCCTTCTATGATGAGGTTATCAGTGGTTCTGTCACTTTTGATGATGGAAAGAAAGCAAAGATTATGGGAAAATAGACTGTAAATGCTTCTGGTATCCCAAATTTAAAAATGTGTTTTATGTTGAAGGACTCCAAGCTAATCTTATTAGTGTAAGTCAATTGACTGATGATTTTGAAGAGGTTAGATTCAATAAGCTGAGAAGTCTTGTTCTTGATGGTAAGGGTAAGAGTGTCATGGGTGGACTACGATCCAAAGATCATTGTTATTGTGTTAATGCAAATGATTCTATCTCATCTCAGATTTGTCTTAGTTCATCTTCAGCTGAAGAAACTCTGAATCTTTGGCATAGACTCCTATACCATGTGAACTACCAAGACTTGGTCAAGCTCTCCACTAAAGAAGGGGTAAGAGGTTTGCCCAAATTGAGTGGGAAACCTACTGGTATGTGTGATGGCTGCAAGCTTGATAAGCAAACTCGTTCTTCACATAGGATCATTAATTCTATATCCACTTCACAACCCTTAGATTTAATGCATATGGATCCGGTTGGATAAGTTCAAACCAGAAGCTTAGGTGGTAAGAAGTATATACTTGTTTTAGTTGATGATTTCTCTAGGTTTACTTGGGTGAAATTCTTGAGTGAAAAATATGATGCTTTTGATAACTTTCAAAGCTTGTGCAAAATGATTTTAAATGAGCAGTGCTCTTCAAACAAATGCATTGTAAGACTTAGAACTGATCAAGGAACTGAATTTGAAAATGCTTCATTTGATGAGTTTTGTTGTAAAATGGGAATTCAGCATGAGTGTTCGGCTCCCATAACTCCTCAACAAAATGGTTTTATGGAAAGGAAAAATAGGGTCTTAATTGAAATGGGGAGAGTTATGTTGAACTCTGCTGATCTTGCTCATACTTTTTGGGCAGAAGCGGTTAGAGTTATCTTTAGACCATTGATAGAGTCATCTTTAGACCATGACTTGAAAAAATTCCTTATGAGTTTTGGAAAGGAAAGAAACCAAATGTTGCCATTTGAGAGTGTTTGGTAGCCCTTGTTACATCTATAGGGATCGAGAATATCTTGCCAAATTTGATGCTAAAAGTGATAAAGGAGTCTTTCTTGGTTATTCATTGAATAGTAGAGCTTATAGGGTGTATAACAAGAGAACTTGTTCGGTGATGGAAACCATTAATGTCTCTATTGATAACTCATTTGTTCTCTCACATACTCCTTGTATAAGTTTTGATCAGGTACTTGTCGAAAATGAGAAGGATGATGATGTTGCTATTGAAGGCCAAGAAGATGAGGAGGCTATAGAGGGGATTGATGATACCTCTGTTATCCAGCCTGTTTACAGAGTTGGACAGCAGCAAGTGCAAAAGGATCATTCCTCCTTTGACATCATTGGTGATGTGAATGACAGTCTGAAAATAAGGAGACAAGAAAAAAAGGCTGTAAGCAATCTTGTTATTCTTTTGTGTTTCATCGCAAAACATCAAGAAGATATTAGCATCATCACATTTTTATTGTTTTGTTTTTGTAACTGAACCTAAAAATGCTAAAGAGGCTTTGTGTGATGTTAATTGGATAAATGCCATGCAAGATGAATTGAATCAATTTGCTAGAAATGATGTGTGGTATTTGGTTTCTAGACCAAAATCTTCAAATGTCATTGGAATAAAATGGATTAAAAAAAATAAATCTGATGAAAAGGTTAGATTACCCTTAACAAAGCAAGGCTTATTGCTCAAGGGTATTCTCAAGTTGAAGGTCTTGATTTTTATGAAACTTTGCCCCTGTTGCAAGGCTTAAATCTGTTCATCTTCTCCTTGGCATTGCATGTCATTTGAGGTTTACTCTTTATCAAATGGATGTGAAAAGTGCGTTTTTAAATGGTGTTCTTCAAGAAGAAGTCTGTGTTGAACAACCTGTAGGGTTCATAGATCTTATCCATCATGATCAAGTGTATAGACTTTCTCTATGGGCTGAAACAAGCCCCTAGAGCTTGGGATGAGAGACTTTCCTCTCATCTTTTGGATAAAGGCTAGAGGTTCAATTGACAAAACTTTGTTTGTAAAAAGTACTTCTTATCATTTAATTCTTGCTCAAGTCTATGTGGATGACATTGTTTTTTGTTCAACTTCAGATTCATTGGTTAAAGAATTCCCAGATATCATGAAAAATGAATTTGAAATGAGTTTGTGTGGCAAATTGAATTATTTCCTTGGTCTGGTAGTCCAATAAAGAAGTGATGGTCTCTACATCTCTCAAACTAAGTATGTTTATCACCTTGTGAAAAAATTTGGGTTGGATACTGCCACTACTATTCGAAATCCCATGGGCACTAGTTCAAAACTTGATGAGAATTTGATTAGAACTAGTGTTGATCAGACCTTGTATAGAAGCATGATAGGAAGCTTGTTATATCTTATTACTAGCAGACTTGATATCTCTTTTAGTGTTGGTGTTTGTGCTAGATATCAAGCAAATCCTAAAGACTCACATCTAAAGGTTGTTAAATGCATCATTAGATATTTTTCTGGAACTTCTAACTATGAGGTGGTGTACATCTTTGATTCCAATGTTGAGATTGCAGGTTATACTGATTCGGATTGGGCAAAAAATGTGGATGATTGAAGAAGCACCGGGCGGATGTTTCTTTGTGGGAAAGAATTTGGTCTCATGTCATAGCAAAAATCAAAATTGTGTCTCTCTCAACTGCTGAAGCCGAGTACATTGCAGCTGGTAGTTGTTGCACTCAAATGCTATGGATGAAGTAAATGTTGAATGACTATGGCTTCCCTCAAGGTAAGTTGTCCATCTTTTGTACCAACACTAGTGCCATTAACATCTCTAAGAATCTTGTTCAGCACTCACGCATAAAGCATATTGATAATCACTATCATTTCATTCATGATCTTGTTGATGCAAATATCCTTGAGTTGGAATTCATTCCCACTGAAAATTAATTGGCTGACTTCTTTATAAAACCCTTAGACAACTTCGTTTTGAGTCTCTTAGGAAGTCTATTAGAGTGTATTCTATTGTTTGAATATTCTCACTCATATATGTAGGTTCTGTGTTATATATTATGTATGTTGCATTTAGTGTAGGATGTAATAAATAATTTTTTATTTTTTTTGGGATTGCATGCATAGTTTCAATCCTGGTAAGCAATGACCAAGTCTTGATCTAAGATAAGAGGATAGTTTGTTCAAATTTTTTTCTTCCTTGGTCGCACAAGTTTCTCAAGACTCTTTGCATCATTTTTCTATTGTTCACTGCTCACTTTTGGTCTGAAAAATCTTTTTTTTTTCTTCTTCATATTATCTTAAACTCACTTGTACCTAAATCTCTTTTAGGAGTCCATGTTGTGCTCAGTTTTTATGATGGGTTGAGAGTAGTTTATGCTTCTTTGTGAAAATATTTACAGAAGTTTTGGTCAGGCTATTCGTAAAGTAAACTGGCCTCGGTCGTGGTGAACATATGAGGATTGGAAAGAAACATGAATGGTTGGTCACCCCGGTGGTATTTTTTTGTTTGTTATCCTCTTTTTGACTTGAGTTTATATGTCCTTTGGAGTGTCCTTGTTACACTTAGTGCCTTAAAGCCAACTAGTTTGAGAGCCATTGACAAGAGACTTGTTACATGGGTCAACAATGTAGTTTTATTTCCTAAAGCTCAAGCTTCACAAAGCCAATGATTATGAACCAAATAAATCAATATATATATATATATATATATATATATATCTAATGTTATAAGTTTGAAAAATGGAGTGATAAGGATCGAAGAAAAAAAAGAACTTCATCTCATTCCTTTGTAATCTCTTATGTATCAATTCTTATCAGATGGTACTTGACCTAAAAAACTCAAGAATCATGAAATGCTAAAAGTCATCTTTGAGTTGTGTTTACAAAAAGAAATTACCAAATTGTCTTGAGTTTCTTTGTGGGATCTGCAGGGATCTCAGAGTAGTCTACTATCCTCTGTGGCTCTTTGCTTGGCTTGTCAAGATAATTCTGGGATTGATTATATCTCTCATTCTTGCTTGCTTGTATTTTTGAATTTTTAATAATCAGCTGCATATATTGAGGGGGAGTTCCATGACATTTTTAGTTCTCCTTGTGTACTTCAAAATTGAAGGTTGTTAGTTCAAAAATGTTATCCAAGTTGGCCATTTGCGTTTTTCTGATGATTTTTTGCTCTTGAATGGATGTTTTCTATTTTAGTTGATAGTTTTTTCCCCTTGTCATTCCTAGACAAAAAAGGGGGAGTAGTGTTAGGGAGCTTTTGGTGGTTCCTCATTGATAATGCTATTCATATGAACTCAAATGCTTGGTTCCTCATTGATAATGCTATTCATATGAACTCAAATGCTTGGTTAATTGCATTGTTTATCTTGTGCCTCAAAATTGCCCATGCTTCACTTGGTATTTCTTGTGCAATTGTTTCAGGCTTGTTTTGCAGCTGCTGTATAAGTGTTAGAACAGTCTTGAGTTGCAAAGTAGTGTTTTGTTTAGAAATGCCAAAGGGGGAGATTGCTGGTATAAATTGTATTGGCATTCCTTATTTTAACAAAACAACTCTACCCATTGAGCCCAAGAGTTAGAAGCCCAAGTATGAAGCCCAAGACCATGATTGTTTAATTGCAATCTTCTTCTCTTTTGTGGTGGTCTTGCTGTCAAAGACTAAGTCTGAAGATAAGCTTAATTGCAACTTGCTTTCCCATTATGGCTTACTGTCTTGTCGGAAATCAAGGTTGAAGAACAGAAGAAGTCTCTTCATCCTTATGGCTTTAGGTAAGCTCATGCATTGCATCTCCTTCACAAAGTCATGGGTTTTTCAATGGGTTCCACTCTTGTGTCAACCATGATTAAGGGATTTGGGTGTTCGGCTTCTAGAATTGGTTTTCCGAATTGAAATTAAGGAGTATGGGTTTACTTTTGCAATATGAAATTAAGGGTATGGCTTTAGCTACTCCAACTGACCTTAAGGGGTTGTTGTGTGAACTGATTTTCTTCCTCCTACACACACACACACACACACACACACACACACACATACTCTGTTCCCCTCTCGGGCATTGAAAATAGTTTTGGTTTTCAATCCTTTTGTTGTTAAAGAGTTATTCTCTTTGGTTTTCTGTTTAGTGTCTTGTTCCATGTTGAAAATAATTTGAAAAACACAAAACCATTCATTTATGCATATTCATCTCTTGCATCCCATGAGGTCATTTGGGTATTGCAAGCTTCAAAAGTGAAATCTCCAAGAAGAACATGCTGCGTTCATAGCTTGTTTTATAGCTGAGATTTCTGAGTTATCACTTATATAAACATTTAGCAAGGAGTGATTACACACACCCTAGTGACTCAATCTAAGAAGGGTTGTCGCGGTCAGTGCAATTCCTGTGTTTTAAACTTGTAATTTGTTTTCATTAGTGATTTGGTTTTGGTTTTTCAAGAGTTAAAGGCCACGCAGATGTTTTCCCTAAGAAGGGTGTTTACTGCGTTAACAAAAACTTGTGTTCTTTACTGCTTTAGTTGGTTTGATTGATTTTAGATACATTTTGTTCAATATCAATACTCATGATTGATCATCCACTTGCAATCCCTGAGAAAGTTTTTGAACAAAAAAATGGTTGTGAGCCTATAGATTCACCCCCTTCTAAGCTCCTTTTAGGATCTTCATTATGATTTCGCAAATTGGAGTTCCACTCTTTACATGGGAGTTGGCAGGATAATGTCAACTCCTCGTGAAGATGAAATGATGAAGAATGAAGCCCTTCGATTAGCCCAGATGGTGGTGGTGGTTTAGGTTTTTTTTTTTTTTTTTTTTTTTTT
>LYNE01012310.1:0-11848 GCA_001662545.1 Rosa x damascena | reverse complement strand
AAACTTTAGTATAAAAGTGCTGTGAGTTTAGAAAATGACCAAAAAGGACATGATGTTAAAATGATATTACTTATATATATTTTTAGAAATAATAACATTTATTATCTTTATAAGTTATACTCTACTCAATCATTTATCGTGACTTTCTGAAGTTCTGGGAAATTTTCGGAGAATTTTTCGGATACTCGGACCATTTATCATGACTTTTCGATGTTCTGGGTTTTGAAAATTTATTTAAGGAAATAGAAATCAAGTGGCGCGATCTGAGCCGTCAACTTCCTCCACCATCCAATCTGGTCTGTTGATTTGGCTTTAAAAGGAAAGGAAACAGACCAGATTGGCTTAGAAGCTCGAGAGAGGGAGCTTGGAGTCAAAAGGCCACCGACCCGGAAGAGAAGCCTTACCGAAACTTTCACCTCCGGCTACCCCACAACGGCGCATGGGCACCATCCTCTTCATCTCCTCGTACCCGTCACGCTTGTGGCCTTTGATCGTCCATGCACCGGATGACGAAGAAGAATCGACGGTGAGAAGTTTCGACTGCTCGGGAGAGTTTCAGCGAATTCCGGCGACTTCAGCCACCAATTGGCTTGCATGTGGTATGAAATCTCATCGTCTCGTCATGGTCTACAAGCCTATGTGATTAGTTTCTGAATTCGATTGGTTCTGATGATTTTCATTTTTGGGAATTCTCGGCTCCGTCAAGGTTCCTCGACGCCAGCGACTTTTTCAGCTCTTCTCGGCTTAGTCCTGGCTTCGTTGCATCTGTAGAAGAGAGCTGACCACGATTAGAGTTGGAAGTCACGAACACCCTAGGTTGTAGGCATTGAATCCTCAGTCCATCTTCAAACCAGTTTCGGCAGTGTTGGGAAACTGAGTTCGGAGCTGGAATATAGATAAGGGCAATATAGGTAAATGATCTCAACTTCTAAAATCTGTTAATCAGAAGCATCACGTTTGCAACTTGTGGATTATAACATTGGGAAGTGGGAGATTGAATTATAATCCATAATCTCTTGTTTTTCCAAACACCTCATCCAACTTAAATTATTGAATAAGCAACTTAAGCAGCTTAGACCTCGGGGCCAAACTAGGTCTTAGACAAATAAAACTTTGATTAAAGAAAAAGGAGAAGATTATATCAATTCAAAACGACCATTTCCCTCCAATAGATGTCTATTACCCTCCCATTAGACATTTAACAGACTTCTATTGCCCGAATAGATTTTTTTTTCCATTTTTTCTTTCCTTCTGGGCCTTCTGCCCCTATTTTACCAAAAAAAGAAAAAAAAAACGAAAGAGAGAAATTGATTTGGGCACCCAATCATCTTTCTCCTCTGCCACAACCTGGGTCGAGCACCGGACGATACGCAACGTTGATGATGTTGCTCAATGAGGCCAAGGAGACGGAGGAGGCGTCCAGAAGGCCATCGGCGACACGTGTACTGATTGATGTCGGTCTCGGAGAACACGCTAGAGAAGCTGTCACCGTCTTTGAGTTGGTCGAAGGTGTAGACACGCTTGATGAGATTGGAGAGGAGGGCGCAGCCGATCTCGCCCTCCTCGAGCTACTGGAATAAGTGGATCCATGAGTCCCCGATGCAGAGGAAGAAGCCGACTCGAGCAAGATCTGAATCTAGGTAGTTGCTGGGAGAGGGCGATCTTGGAGACGTTGAGCTCAAGGTGACCTTTGTGTGTGAAGCTGAATTCATCGAAGGTGATGATTGGACGCCAGTTGTTGCGGACCAACAAGGTGTGGATCTCAGCGGAGGAGAGAGAGAAGGCGGCAAAGAGAGTGAAGAGGAGGAAGAAGAATGAGGAGGAGAGGAGTTTGGACATGGTTGAAATCTGGTCATCGTTATCAACACGACGATAGTTGGGCTAACAGGGCCGAACTTGTGAGAGCTCATTGGCGAGCTACAACGAAATTTGGGCAAGAACTCGACCCCAGAGAGAGAGAGAGAGTTTCAGATCGGAGGAAAGAGAGATCGATGACATATGGGGTAGTTTTTTAATTTGGCTGAGGGTAAAATTGTATTTCTACAATAAATTGGGTAATAGGGAATAAAAATATATTACTAGGATAAGTGGAATAATTTTGGCAATTTTGGTGCTTTGGGTCAATTAAATTTCTTGCAGTAAAGGCTCTTCCCATTTATGTTTGTAGGCCTGGACTTGAGATTTTGAGGCTTGAGGCAAAAAATAAAAATGGGTCTACATTTTTTAAAGAAAAAAAAAGCCAAAAAAATTTGAAAAGAATAATAAATACACAACAGAAATGGGATTTAAACCTAGGCTAAGAGTAACATAAAAAAAAGGAATACAACTTACCAACTAAACTAATCTTATTGTTTAGCAAAAAGATTTACATTTTATTTACTTAATAAATTTTCTAAATACTTGACGAGACACTGGACTTGAGACGGCCGACTCACGAGCCTCATGTCAGGTCCGGCCAGTTTGCTTATCACATTTAATTGGATAAAATAAATTCTCTTATGACCAACAACATATCACGTAAAGACAACAACAAAAATAATTCATACCAATACAATGGTTATTGATAGTCATAAACATGTTGAAGCAACTCCCTAGGGCCTATCTAGTTTAACATCATCAACTACTGAGAAGTGAGAACTGTACATAAGCAATCTCGTTTCTCTTGTCGTATTTAGTAAGAGGTTCCAAAAATGTTTGTCGTTCTCCAAATTGGGGTGCATATACTCCCAAATTCCAATCTCTTTCAAACCAAGACACTGTAATATGGTTCAAACTATAAGCACGAATCCTAAGGCCTCCTGGTTTTTGTATGGCAAACAATGAACGGATGCTTTGCAAACATGAACTCTTTTGATTCTTTCACACATTCCATACATATCTCGTTTGCCTCATTGTAAATTATTGCATATAAGAATTTAAGGACCACTCTAGCTGGAAATGAACCCACTCCACCACACCCTTCATATCATAAAGTGACAAGACAAAGATATCAAAAACCTCAAATTCAAGAGAAAGAAACATGTGACTCAAATAAAAGAGCATCACATAAGAAATTAATTGACCTTAATGATAACTTGACCACCATTCTACGCATTGTTGAACTCCACAGGTTCAAGCTTTGCAGGAGAAAGTGCAGGATCAGCTACAATAGCAAGAAGATCTCCATCTTCACCATTCAAATATGCATTCAAAAAAGCCACAACAATTCCGCCCACAGACTTCCTCATAAGATCCTTCGGGTTGCTTCCATTTTTGCTCATACATCCGGACATTGCTCCAACCACGCCCGGTAGATCTTCGTCCAACATGTCCATGTGACCATAGTCCTTGGCCACAAAATGTGCACATGGAGGTTTGCTCTCGTTGAAGAACTCCTTGTGGTTCAAACAATCAAACCCTCGGGAGCACACAGTTGCGACATGCAATCGTTCTTCTTTCTGGTCCAAGGCCAGTCCTAATTACCGCAATGGGAATATTCAGGTCGAAAGAGCGAGGGACATAGGTGAGGATGTGGGGATTAGTTCTGCAATATTGGTTGGCGCCTGCGACAGGGTCAATCCCAAGTAGTACTGAAAATTTGAGTGACAAAGAAGCTTTGGCGTATCCAAGTGCTAGTGCAAATGCTGCTTTGCCTCCTTTTCTGTGGCCCGACAGAGCAAATTTGGTCAAGGCCGTGACAACATTTTCATGCAACAAAGATTGAAGGCCTTCTGGTAACCAGTTTACCACTTTTGCAGCTAATTCAATTTCTTCACGTCCAGTTGTAGGCACCAAGTTATATAACTAAAAACACAATTCTGTTTAAGAATAATAGAATTGAGAGAGATTGATGAAAGAATTGTACGTTTCATTATTGAGAATAGGAGCCCTATATATAGGGATTACAATGTACATGTTCTAATGTTAAAGGAAAACTATTCCGAATAGGACTAGGAATTCTAGAACCTTCTCTCATATTACAACCATGAAACTAATCTTAGTTTGATAAGGCACACGAAGTCAATTTTCCCTCAACACTCCCCCTTGTGCCGCTCAAACTTGGTGGTGATGGTTCATCCGTTGCCCCATTAAAAACCTTGCTCGAGTGAAAAACCCTGTGGGATAAAACAAGCTCGAGGAGGAGAAAAAGAGTACAACACGTCCTTCACCCTTCAAGATCGAATATGTAGTCATCATAACTCCCCCTGATGTCGATATCTCCCCCTGATTGCTACAATCATGGGAGTTCGGATAACTTTCTTAATCCGATACTCTTCACATGTTTCTCGAAGATGGATTTAGGTAACGACTTAGTGAATAAGTCCGCTACATTATCCTTTGATCGGATTTAATTCACTTCAATATTTAGAAATGATTGTTATTGCTGATTATAAAAAAAAACTTAGGCGATATATGTTTGGTGTTGTCACCCTTGATGAAACCTAACTTCATTTACTCAATACAAGCTGCATTATCCTCATAAATGCATGTAGGTTCATCCGTGGTAGACTTCAAACCACAACTTCCTTGAATACATCTAATTATAGATCTTAGCCATATACATTCACGCACGGCTTCATGTAGAGCAATAATCTTTGCATGATTCGAGGAAGTAGCAACACGGGTCTGTTTTGTAGACCTCCAAGATATCGCGGTGCTTCCCATGGTAAAGACATAACTAGTTTGGAAGCGACCTTTGTGAGGGTCAAAGAGGCACCCTGCATCAGCAAAACCCATCAAAACATCATTGTCGTTTTAATGGAGGGAATTAGGGGGACGCCGGCCACCATGGATGGCGGTGGCAAAGTCTTGGACAGTGGCGTTTTGCCTCTTGAGGTCCAATCCCAAATTTTCGTCATTCATTTTCTCTCTGTACGGATAGAATAGGCCCATATCTATCGTACCTCTTAGGTATCGAAAAATTTTCTTTACACAAATCCAATGGTAGCGTGTTGGCGCAAATTTATGACGAGCTAACAAGTTCACTGCGAATGAGATGTCTGGTCTTGTGCATTGAGCTAAGTACAATAATGCGCCTATTGCACTTAGATAGGGCACTTGGCCCTCTAATAATTCTTCGTTCTCATCCTTTGGACGAAACGGATCTTTTCCGGGCTCAAGACTATGGCCAATCATGGGAGTACTCACAGGCTTTGCTTTATCTTCATTAAAGCGCTTTAGAATTTTCTGAGTATATGCAGACTGATGGATCAAAATCTCATCACTACGGTGCTCGAGTTCTAAACCGAGACAAAACCGTGTTTTCCCAAGATCTTTCATCTCAAATTCGGATTTCAAATATTGAGCAGTTTCCTTTAACTCATCTAGAGTTCCAATTAGGTTCATGTCATCAACATAAACTGCTACGATTGCAAATCCAGAACTTGTTCTTTTAATGAACACGCATGGGCATATTTCATTGTTAATATATTCATTCCCAATCAAGTAGTCACTTAGACAGTTATACCACATTCGTCCGAATTGTTATAATCCATATAGTGAGCGTTTTAATCTTATTGAAAACGCACTCTGTGGTTTAGAGCCACTTGATTTGGGTAATTGAAGTCCATCTGGAACCTTCATATATATCTCTGAATCTAGATCCCCATAGAGATATGCTGTAACCACATCCATAAGCTGCATGTCAAGTTTTTTAGAAACTACCAAACTGATAAGGTAGTGGAACGTTATAACGTTTATTATGCGAGAATACGTCTCCTCGTAGTCGATTCCAGGGCGTTTAGAGAATCCTTGCGCCACGAGGCGGGCTTTATATCTAACCACCTCATTTTTCTCATTACGCTTTCTAACAAAGACCCATTTATGGCCAACAGGCTTTACATTTGGGGGTGTCTGCGTTATAGGTCCAAATACCTGTCTCTTTACTAGCGAATCTAATTCAGCCTAGATCGCATCTTTCCATTTAGGCCAATCCGCTCTTCGTTGAAATTCTTCGACAGAGCGAGGTTCGATATCATCATATTCTATAATTCCTTTTGCAACATGATATGCAAATGCATCATCAATAGCCATAGAATTTCTATCCATCATCTCATGTACACTAGTGTAATTCATGGAAATCTCCCTATTCTTTGGAATTGGTTCTGACATTGGAGCGTCCCCCAATGATGTCTCTTGGACATATCCATAATCCGGAATATTTTCATGAGATGGATTATTCACATTGATGATTAATGGATTATTTTGTGCCAAACTCTTTTTCTTTCTTGGACGAGAATCCATCGAACCTATGGGCCTCCCGCGCTTCCTGGCAGGAGCCGTGGGCCTAGTCATAACGTCACCATGGGGGGTGGGGGGAGGGGGGGACATTGGTGCCATGCTCAGGTATCCTTAAGATGGCGTCATGTCCTCTAATTTTAGGGACATCAATTCTTGCAGGCACGTTTGCAGCAAGTATATATGATCTCATCACTTTAGCGATATCAGAAAACGCATCAGGCATCGATTCTGCTACGTTCTGAAGATTGAGAATTCTCCTCACTTCAATTTCGGACTGTGCAGTTCGGGGATCAATATGAGACAAAGTGGGGACAGACCTCGACAATTCCTGTCGTTCCTGTTGAACATTTATGTTCGTATCTCCCCCTAACGACGGGAAGACTGTCTCAACAAAGTGACAATCCACAAATCTAGCGGTAAAGAGATCGCCTATCAAGGGTTCTAAGTAGCAGACAATCGTATATCCAACATAAATGTCTAATCGTCTTTGAGGACCCATTTTAGTACGTTGTGGCTGCGCAATTGGCACGTAAACTGCACACCCAAATATGCGTAAGTGTGAGACATCAGGCTCATACCCAGTTACCATCTGGGACGCAGAAAAGGGTTGAGTGACAGTGGGACTCAGACGAATAAGCACAGCTGCATGCAATATTGCATAGCCCTAAGCAGAAAATAGGGAGATGCACATTACCAATGCTCTAGCAACCATTTGTAGTAGTTTAATGTCGGCTTCTGCGAGACCATTTTGGGTGTGAACATGAGGAATAGGACGTTTAACTTCAGTCCCACTGGACATGCAATATTCATCAAAAGTTTTTGATGTAAACTCCCCAGCATTGTCTAGTCTTATAGACTTAATAGGATGATCAGAGTGGTGAGCCATTAATTTAATAATTTCTGCTAGGAGTTTAGCAAATGTAGTGTTCCTTGTGGACAATAGCATGACATGTGACCAGCGTGTCGATGCATCAACCAACACCATAAAATATCTAAATAGTCCGCAAGATGGTTATATAAGTCCACATATATCACCTTTAGATTCTTTGCAAGAATGGTATATTTTCTTTAGTGTCCTTTGCATAAAATGGTCTCGATCCTAATTTTGCTAAAGAGCAGGCTTTGCTGAAGGAATGATGGGATTTAGAAACAACCAATGAGGATTTTGGTTGAGCCACGAAGTCACAATTGACTTTAGAAGTAGAAAGAGGAGTCAAATAGGTATCCATGGTGTAAAAGCCATGTAGGGGCCGTAGGGGGTAGACGGCGCCGGCCCTAAGTGGCCGGTCTTGCACAATCTTGATGCCATGAGGCGCATGTGCTTCTCCTCGAACCAATATTTGGTTCTTACTTCTCTTAGTCCTGAAGAATGGATGTCTGTGTGAAGTTTTTAATATACGGATCATCATGTCACGACCTGGTGTCCCAAACTGTCATGTCAAAGCATATATGTGTCGAAATCCCATAAATCATCTCTCATAACATGATTGGATTCAATGATAAAATAGTGGCTGCATGCAACCCACTAGATTGACACATAATCTTCTCTAAGACTCGTTCATACCCGTAGTCATTAGAGGTGATGCAAAGGAACTCTTGTTCATTCTCACAATGTGTTTCCACATGAAAACCATTGGCCCTTATATCTTTGAAGTAATAAAGTTTGAAAATTATGTCCACGACATGAGATCAAATAAATCGAGATTTTATTAATAAAATAACCAATGATTACATCAAAGTTTCGTGACCATAATCTAATCCAAAATAAAAATAAAAATTTAGACAAATTGTAGTCACTCAATCCGCTGGGTTACTCCAATTAAATATGACCAGGAAAGTGGGAAGAGATGTTCGTAGAGCGAGACTCACTTAAGTACAACTAATCTCAAGCTACTTTCCTAGACATCATACCTAATTAGATGAGCCTGGTGAGAAAGAGTTAATCCAATAAGTCATTTTATTGATTAAGGCATAATTGCCATTACATAATTCTTGGAAATATAAAAGACTATACTAATAAAATCTGCAACATTTTGTCTATCGCCAGATTTAAAGTCTTCCATAGCTCGATATCCTGATCACCATTGATCAGGTACTCCTTAAAATACCATGAAGAGGATGCTCTCTTGATTGAGATGTATTGACGCAATACATATGGTCCCTAGGACCAATGGCGTTGGAATAGTGCTACCATGGCCAAAAGTGGCGCCATGGTGTCCAACCTTATACCTTCAACGTCATGACTCCTATGGTCATGTTAGGGTTTTCTCAATCAATTTTTTCTTTTGTGATTTTCTACAATCATGCATCAATGATCTGATGTAGAGAGCTTCTGAACAATATTTCATAATTCTTTCAAAGTTTAGAGAAGCAGATATTATTCCATCATGCTTCTAAGTTCGGAAAATCGTGAACATTACTAAAACGTTTACGAGGCGCAACCCAAAGGTTCTTAGCAGTATCCTCATTCATGTACTCAAACTGGAGGGCCATCTCCATGTGGCACTTGATAAGGGTAAATGCCTTGGAATTATCTATCTCAGTTTGAGAGCCTTGAGTGGTTCCTCTAGAACAAGACTCCTGGATTGTAGGCAATAAATAAAGGGCAATTAGGTGGAGCTCAACATTTTGAGGCCACATGAAAATATCTCGTGCCCGTAGAATCCAATAGAGTAAAATCGAGCTCATTCAAGTTTGATGTCCTAGAAAGGAAAGCAAGAACGTATTTAGTTTCAGAGTCAATGCTTCCACGTAAACTAATATAAGGTTTCTGAGCCTTAATGCTACCAAAAAATTGATGTCCAGGAATATTTGGATTAGACCGAAAATGATATTTATATGGTCATAAATCGATGCTTACGGATTCTCTTAGTCCGAACCTTATGAACACTCTTAGTTCGTAATATTTTGATGCTTACGAACGCTGTTAGTTCTTATAGCGTGAATCCCCACGATTCCGCTTTCTCAAGAATCGAACCCACGTTATAAGAAAGGTGGGATGTAGAAAAAGGGAGGTTGCAAGTCCCCAAGGAAAAAGAAGAATGAAATTAAATTTCAAAAGCAGGGACTTTAATTTAAAAACTTACTTGTTGAAATTCAGAGCAGATTTGCTTCTGAACAGTTCTCACTTCAATTGATGTACTAGTCTCAAAACGACTCCAATAAGGCTTAAATTTGGAGGTCAGATAGAAGAGACAGAGATGAACAAATTTGATGAAGGAAGTATTTTGATATGAGGTCCCAATCAAGAAGTTTCGGATTGTGAAAGCAGGCTGATCTGCACAGGAACTAGCGCCCTGCTATACTGCAGGGGTAGCAGGCATGCGGTGATGCTGCAGGGACAGTAGGTGGCACACGGGTGCGTAAGGGCTACAGGGGCAGCGTGCAACGCAGGGGTGCCCAGGTGGGCCGCAGCGGCTAGGCTAGCTCAGGCTAGGTGCAACGGTGGAAAAGGTGATGTTGAAGAGAATTTCAGTTTTTGTGGTTAGAACTCGTGCTGATAACATGTTTAAGAATAATAGAATTGAGAGAGATTGATGAGAGAATTGTGTGTTTCATTATTGAGAATAGGAGCCCTATATATAGGGATTACAATGTACATGTTCTAATATTACAAGGAAAACTATTCCGAATAGGACTAAGAATTCTAGAACCTTCTCTCCTATTACAACCATGAAACCAATCTTAGTTTGATAAGGCACACAAAGTCAATTTTCCTTCACCAAATTCATATTTAATTTAAAATTTTAATTATTTGACATCAAAATGGCAATGATATTCATAATTCAATTTTGTCATCCTGCGGCCATTGCATATAAGTGTTTTGAAAAAAAAATTGATTACTGAGTGCAGTACAACTAATTGGGGATGATGATAGTAAAACAATTGCCTTACATAAAATTGACTGAGAGATTATATGAGACTGATGTATATGCATCTGTTGAGAATATATACATCCCACATGGGAAAAATGCGACCTTACCTATGCGTTTATAAGAGTTTAATTGGTTCACACCATCCATTGTCAATTGGTTTTGGATATGAATCTCAAATTACTTTATCATGGTATCAGAGTGAGTTATCCCGCGTGTGCATACCTTGCGGCAATACGTATGGGCTCCACATCACCCAAAGTTGTCCACGTGTATGGCTTGAAAGTTAACCACACGTGCGGGAGTGTGTTGAGAATATATGAATCACACATGGGAAAAATTATCTATATTATTGTAAGAAGGTAAGGATATCCAGCTTATAAACTTAATTGGTTGAATCCACAAATGTCGTTCATGAAATTTAGAAGGTTTTCTTTCTGCAAAACCATAGAATAAGACTTCCCATAGTGTAAAATCCATATCAAAAATCCCCATGTCCATGACTGCTCCTTCTTCTAGGGATTGACTTTCATCATCCGTGAAGAAAATGCAATTGGCTTTGCAGCCACAAATGTCTGAGACGTCAACCGAGAATGATGCACTTCTATCACCAAGGAACAGAGACTATTCCCTAAGTTATTTACCTCCGAATATCCAAAGCGATTTCCAGATGACATTTCAAACACCCTAAAATTTGTTGCAGTTGTTGAATAGTTTCGGATATGGTACCTTCGGCTGTGGCACCCGTTATATATGCCTTTAAATTGCACATAACATAAAACCACCAGTAAGGCCGCTGCTGATTCCACAAGGTATAGTTTGTATTTTGTAACGACCAGAACAACCTGGCATTGGTGGTGCAGCAACTCTCTTCACTTTGATTATATTTACAAAATCAAGAACAAAAACTTCCCCCAAATAGTCCACAACATAACATTCTCCATTGAAACAAGTTAGATCCACTATACTTCTATCTAGATAATAACTAACACGAATACTTGCCCAATTTTCATCCTTTCCTGGTCTGCAAAATGCCAAATGTTTCCTTTCATATATGAGGATGACAGTGTAACCCGATGACTGAGAAGGGCTTGATGACAGTCCAAACTTACTTATGACTTGAGGACGGGAGGTTGGATAGTTCCATCTTCTCCAGTACGTAATCACTGTTGGAAAATCTTGGCAGCTCGATTCGTGTATGATTTAAAGGATGCAATAGAGTCAATTTCCAAGCGTGATATCATATGCAATTAGGAGCCAACCTAAAGAAGAAAAACACTGGTTGCCTTCAGCTTCTGGCAGGTTGAGCCTTTGGCGATACCATAACACACAGGGTTTACGTCGTCTTCGTTCATTGGGAGCATAAGGATTGCCGGATTGGAACTTGATGAGTGAATTCCCTAATAAAGTTTTCCTTGGTAGCTTTTGATCTCCATGATTTACAAGCAGCACCAAAAGCAGCAAAATCTTCCAAGCAGACAATTCTCTTGGTGATGGATGCAACAAGATCTGGAGGAAGATCAGACCAGTCGGCGTCCATCATAATTAGGGTTCAAAACAAAAGGAACCGACATCCTTCTCTTGAACCCTTCTAGGTCTTATACACGAAGGTGTTCCTCAGGTCATTGTTTATTGGTCAAGGTTTCCAATTACTGTACATTGAAATTTTCAAAGCCCAATGAATATGCGAGATGATATGGGCCAAGGTCATGGAACCCTCAATTTGAGAACTAAAACATACAGTAGTTCCTTTTTTT
>LYNE01012308.1:0-11851 GCA_001662545.1 Rosa x damascena | reverse complement strand
CAAGGGTGGAAAACAAAACATCTCAACTTAATAATAATTCTCTCTGCCCTTGAATGTAAATCCAAGGGTAGTTGAGTATTATTTTCTTGGTCAATAACTGACCAAGTGAACATTTTCGTATCAAAATTATAGTAACATTGACAAAGTAGTAGGAGGTGGGATCACAATATATTATTACCCGATTTCTTTGAAATCTTCACCCAACACATTTACAAAGTAGTCCTTGACGACTGTTGAGCTCTGGCTCTCATCAGAGTACCTGAAAGAAAGTGTTTCTTTCCATGGAAGTTTGGAATTAAACCTGCCGGTGAAGCTACTAGTATAACCGTAGCTCTCACCAACCTTCCTCTGAGCCCTTTGCTTCTCCGAGAGCTTCATCTCAAAGAACACGTCCATGTACTTGTGAGCTTTCGCAATGAGCTCCGGATCAACTCCGTGGTTCACAATGAGGAAGAACCCATGCTTCTTGCAGGCCTCGTCGACCGAACGAATTGAGTTCGCGACGATGGCAGGGTCGCCGCTGAGGAAGCCGTTGAGGTCGATAGCCGGAGAGAGAAGGTCCTGCCTGTGGGGGCTCGGCTTCTCGTGGTCCGGCCATATGAACTGGGAAGGAATGTTGGATTGGTACTGAATGACTTGGGAGTCGAAAACCATAGGGGTTTGCTCAGCAGGAGCAGGCACCGGCATGGCCAACATGGTTAAGGGTTTTTGGCAAAGGAGACTCAGAGACAGAGAGATGGTTTGTTCCGCAAGAGGAGTCAGGCTAGGTGTGATTCATGCATGTTACCTGAATATTGACCAAAAAAAAATGCGCGTTACCTGAATGTACATTATGTACGGATAAAGGTTGGAAAATGCTGAACAACCCTTCCTTCTTTACAATTTACACTACATGCGCATAGAAGTTTAAATTCAAATCATCTTTTAATATCCTTACCATTTATAATTTTATATAGCCTCTTAAAAAGTTTTCTTTTTGGCCCGTAGCTACCTCCTAAATTTTAGGGATTTGGAGAAACATATTTGACAATTTTATTTGATATGATGTAATCCATTGACTTCTATGTTACTAGAATTAGGCCGATAAGAGATTATAGATGCCACATAAAACTGGTAATGGGGGCTGAATGTACAGGTGAGGGTTGGAAAATGCTTTATAATATTTTCCTTCTTACAATCCACGTTGCTACATGGCTACATGCACACAAACTTTTAAAATCCATATCATCTTTTATATTAACCATGTATATAGCCTCTTTACTCTTAGGCTTATTTTGGTTGTCGGAAAGAAAATTGATTGATTGGTCTTTCCTATGAGCATAGGAAAGTAAATTTCCTATAGTTTTCCTACCAATGTTTGAAAATGCCAGGAAAGTAATCGGAAAATGTATTTTACTTTCATTTTCGATGTTTGGTTTGTGCATGAATAGGAAAATAGACAACATCAATTTTCCAATAATATCCTTGTTATCAAAACATAAATAATTCAAGATTCAAAAGTTTCTTAGATAATTTGGTAATAACAATCATTAAAATAATTTTAGATCGAGAATGCAATTAATGCAGGGAAAGTATGAAGGAAAATGAATCTCATGGGGAGGATCCTCCCATCCCCCTTCCCCCAATTTTCCCTTCATGCAGAAAAGTTGTTCATTTCCTTGGGTGTGCCAAACACAGGAAATGATAAACTTTCCCTTCCCAACCTTTTCATTCCCCGAACCAAAACGAGACCTTAAGTTTCTTTTTGGTTTTTGGCCTCTTAAATTTTAGGGATATTTTGCCAAAGATATTATCCATCGACTTTACTAGATTTAGGCTGAGTCCAACGTAATTTAACATAGACTGTGTGATTCAATTGATAATCCAATAATGATTCGAATCTGATAATTTGTTTAAGGAAATAAATATGAACTCAATCAAACCGATTCAATATTGTAGTAATCTTATCACCAACTGCTAGTAACTCTACTAAAGTTTTAGCCGATTTTCAATAGTCTTTCTATCTTGACTTCTTATCACTTTTTTCACCTTGGATGAACTTTGACAAAATGAAGAGTATTTATATATATATATATATATATATATATATATAAAAGGTAAATTACATATAGAGGTAACTATACCAAACCTCTTGACAACATCAACAAAAATGAAAAGGACAATTCTTAAGTTTACCCCATGGTGAATGAGCATATTCACTCTCTCTTGCGATTAAGGCATAATAACTTTATAATTTTCTAATCCGACCATTCATGTTGTATAACGTAATACAAATATTAGCTCTGTACAAAATCAATCAAATTGAAGACTTTTTAGTTATTCATTTCTATGAAATACATGGATGGTTCATCATAATAGTAGTAAGTAGTTGTTAGAATCATCCATTTGTTTGATTCAATTAGATAATTAAACGATTTCTGATTCGATTGATTTTTTTACAGATATGATCTTTAAAGGGTTATTTAAGATATGAACCGTTGGATTATTAATTTATTAAGTAAAAATATGTTAATCGACAATGAGGATGAATATGCTAGTTTACTCTAGGGGTGAACCTAAGAATTGTCCAAATGAAAATTAGGAAGACCAATTCACTCTGATTACAAAAACTATGAATGATGGGTGGAGTCAAATCCCACCAAACCAAACATGAGGAAGTAGTTCCAAAATCTGCTAATGCACCCACGGCTTGATTCCCTTCACAAAATATGAGTAGAAAGAAATTTCATTTGAGACATACGATGCAAGCAATGACCCCATTCCACACGAAGTTTTCAAGGTACAAGGATTGAAAGAAAACTGTGAACATGTGTAATTGTTTGTGTAGAGTCACCTCCAATTATTTTAATTTCTAGTTTTGAACCCACAATGATTCTATTGCTCTAACAACCACCATGACCTTCGCTCCAACTAAAGTAGACATTTCTAAGTTGGAGCAAAAAAATCCAAAGTCGGTAGGGTGAGCGAACTGCCTCTCGTCTCAGTTGCTGCATCTGTTGCTATTGGTATTGATATAAGGGGTACAACTAACAACACCTTTACCTTTATAGTGACGACACAAACCACCATAACCTGCTTGCTCCAAGTCACTTTTTCATGCTCCTTCTTTGTTATCTTGACCCAATTCCCGATAAAGGATGATGCCAATTAACTTCAACAATGCGAGGAGCATTCTGCTTCCTGCAATGGGCACCAAACTTCTTCGAAATACACAAGCCGTGAGTAGTATTGTGCATGTGACCGGTGACAATGTAACTAGAAGAACAAATTTGACCTGAAATCAGCCTACATGCTTTCCCCATGTCAATTTCTACACCGTCAAATATGACTTTGTTCCTTGACTGCCATATAAAACATAGAGTGTAAGTGAAGCAGCATGCCACAATTGACAATTTTGTCAATTATCTACTACAACGAGCCACTAACCCACTTTGCATGATATTCAATAATGAGCCATGAAGCATGCCTAATCAAATTTGTGCAACACATATTGTGAAATAGCACATGCAAATGAGCATTGGAAAAAAATCAAATGATCCAATGACTCGCTGCTCTTGCGACAAAATATACAAAGAGATGCAAGAGATATCTCACGCCATTGCAAGAAATCATCAGGCTAACAAAGATATAACAGAATAATGTATTTAAATCAAATTTGCATGGAGGGCGGGGGGCATGAAAACTTGAAAGCTTCCTTGGCAGTAAGAGTTTCTAATGAAGATATTCCTTATCTATTTTGAAGAGAACACTACTATAAATATGGCCTAAAGAGACACATAAAATGGGGACACTTGTTGTATGTGTGCCTTCTGATAATGAAAAGGGACATATATCCATATGTGTGCCCATTGCAAGAGTAAGGCACATATCATTTGTCCCCATAAAGAAAATGTCAGAAAGAACCCCATGAGCAAGTTCACCCGTTGGGTCATTGGGTCAGATACTGTTTACTGCTTTTTTATGTTTATTTCAACTTTTTGGATCCCTGGCTCAGTTTCCAACGTGACCTGGGTCACTTTCTGGGTCAGTTTTGTGACCTTCAAACTGACTTGGTGATTAAATATGAGACTTCTGGTGGTGCCCTTAAGGGTAGTCTCGGTACCACTAGGGTTCTTAGCCCTCAAGGCCTCGCCTAGTGATGAGTAGATCGGACCACTCCTATCCCTAGAGCTAGCATGCACATGTATATCTTCCTTCTTATTCCTCCCCTCTTTGTCTCTAGAAGTAGATGGCTCAAACTCATAAGATGACTCAAGTCAGTTTGTAGGTCACAAAACTGACCTAGAGGGTGGAAATAAATACTAAAAAGCAGTGAATAGTATTTGACCCAGTAACCCAACAAGTAAACTTGCTAAGTACAATATTTTGTTATAAACAATTATTTTTATAATAGAAAGGTAATAAAAAAAAACTTTATACTTAGCAAATACGTATTTCCATCTCACAATCTCTCTTTCATCATCAAGAACCAAGCGAAAATTTTTCCCAGCTCATGAGGATTTGTGCCAAACCAAGTGTTTTGGTCTTTAGGACCTACTGTAGCTCACTTTCTCTCGCTTCTCTCTAGAACTTAAGAGAGAGAGTAAGTAGATCTAAAATAATTTCCTCCCCTCCCCCTTCTCTGAATCCTAGATCTAGATCATTTTGGTCTCTGCCGTGGTTTTTGTTCTAGATCATTCCATTATTCTCTTCCATCCCGCAACCCGATCTGCCATCTCCACCATCTTCCTTTATGGTGTTTGCCAACTTTTAACCCTTCCCTTTGGATCGTAAGTCTAGTAGATGAAGAAGTGATTTCTGATTCAGTAGATGGAAGCCCAGATGTAGATGAAGTGGTTTTTGAATGAGTGGAGGGAAGCCCAGATGAAGACGTTGGCAACGAAGTCTCCTTGATGATAGCCGGTGGTGGGGCACTTAACGATTGGTTGTTGGAAGACCGAAGGTTGGGATCTGGCCTACTCTGTGTTTTTGTTGTAGTGTTTGTAGGTTCCCCTCTGAGTGGTGATTAGTGAGTTTTACTTTAAGATTCAATCACTTTGTGATTGAGTCTCTGGTGGATTTGGTCTCTTCATCATGTGAACAGAGTTTTGGGGTTTTAATCAAGTTACGGATTTGTTCAAGTTTTGGGATATCTTCATTATGGATTTGTTCTTCCGTGTTTATGTCTTCAACTTTTGTTTTTATGCTGGTGGTGTTTTAGAGAAACGGTAATTGAGAGAAAGTTGCTGTGTATTCTCATTGATAATAGGGGCATTTTTATATAAAGGATTACAATGCATAGAATCTGAATTGCACAAGGAAAGGTAATCATACATTGAATGGATATCTCTAAGATTATCCAAGATTATCTCTAATTAAACCCTATTACCACTAGGTCAAGTAACCTAGAGGTCAGACACAATCTGGATTTACTTAAACACTCCTCCTTATGTCGCCCAAATGCGGTGCTTCTCTCGTTGCCTCGTTAAAAACCTTGCCGAGTAACAAAAATCCAGTGGAAAAAAAATAACCTCTGTCAAAGGGGAACAAGAGCACAACACACCCTTCATGTTTCGAGATCAACATGTAGACATCTTCCATTGATGTTCGCGCCTCCCCTTGATGACTACGGTCATGGGAGTTCAGATAACTTTCGCAAGCCAATGCTTGCCACATGTTTCTTGAATGTGGATTTGGGCAATGACTTAGTGAACAAGTCTGCCACATTTTCCTCAAATCGAACCTGGTTTACTTTGATCTTGAGGAGCTTCTGTTGTTGATGATTGTAGAAGAACTTAGGCAATATGTGCTTGGTGTTGTCGCCTTTGATGTAGCCTTGCTTCATTTGCTTAATGCAAGCAGCATTATCCTCATAAATGCTAGTAGGCTCATTTATGGTGGATTCCAAACCACAATTACTTCGAACATGCGTAACTATGGATCTAATCTATATACATTCACGAACTGCCCCGTGAAGAGCAATAATCTCTGCATGGTTTGAAGAAGTAGTGACTAAGGTCTGTTTAGTAGACCTCCAAGATATCACGGTCTTACCCATGGTGAATACATAATCAGTTTGGGAACTACCTTTGTGTGGGTAAGAGAGATACACAACATCAGCAAAACCTTCCAAAACACTTATGTCGTTTTGGGATGGGGAGAGAGAATGCAGACCACTGTTGGTGGTGTTCTTGACATATGATGGGTCCGAATCCATCGTCTCTATGTAGGGATAGAACAAGCCTATATCAATCGTACCACTTAGGTATCGAAAGATATCTTTAACACCAGTCAAATGACGTCATGTTGGCGCAGAGGTATATCTAGCTAACAAGTTCAAGGCAAATGAGATGTCCGGTCTTGTGCATTGTGCTAAGTACAATAATGCGCCTATTGCACTTAGGTAGGGCACTTTTTCCTCTAGCACATCTTCGTCGTCTTCTTTTGGATAGAATGAATCATTCTTTGGATCAAGACTACAAACGACCATTGGGGTGCTTGAAGGCTTAACTTTGTCAATATTGAAATGCTTAAGCATCTTTTGGGTATAAGCTGATTGATGAATCAGAATACCATCTTCACGGTGCTTAAGTTCCAAATTGAGGCAAAACCATGTTTTCCCAAGATCTTTGATCTCAAAGTCGGATTTCAAGTGTTCAGCGGTTTCCCTAAACTCTTTAAGGGTGCCAATTATGTTCATGTCATTGACATAAACTGCTACTATTGGAAATCCGGAACTTGTTCTTTTTATGAACACACTTGGGCATAGTTCATTGTTAACATATCCCTTCCCAATCAAGTAGTTACTTAGACGGTTATACTACATCCATCTAGATTGCTACAATCCATATAGTGAGCGTTTCAATCTTATTACAAACACACTCCATGGTTTAGAGTCACTTGATTTGGGTAACTGAAGTCAATCTGGGACCTTCATGTATATCTCTGTATCTAGATTCCCATATAGATATTCAGTAACCACATCCATCAGACGCATGTTTAGTTTTTCGAAAACTACTAAACTGACAAGGTAGCGGAATGTAATAACGTCCATTACGGGAGAAGAGGTCTCCTTGTAGTCGATTCCAGGGTGTTGTGAGAAGCCTTGCGCCACAAGGCGAGCTTTGTACCTTACAATCTCATTTCTCTCATTACGCTTTCTAATGAATACCCATTTATGACCAACTAGTTTGGTGTTGGGTGGTATTGGCACAACTGGCCCGAATACCTTTCTCTTCGCTAGAGAATCAAGTTCTGCCTGGACCGCATCTTTCCATTTTGGCCAATCAGCACTACATTGGCATTCATCAAAAGAGCGTGGTTCGATGTCATCGGTCTCAATAATCTCATGCGCTACTGAATACGCGAATACATCATCAATGATGATAGAGTTTATTTCCCACGTCCCATGTACACTAGTGTAATTTACAAAGATCTCTATGTTCTCAGGGATAGGTTCTGACATTGAGGCATCCTCCAATGATGTCTTTTGGACATAACCATAATCCGGAACATTCTCATGAGATGGATTTTGAGTATCGATGATCAAAGGATTTGTTTGTTCCTCATCCGCTCTCTTTAGAAGGCACGTATCCTTCGAACCAATCGGTCTACCGCACTTCCTCGCAGGACCTGCGACCATAGAAGCCACATCACTACCATTCTGGGTAGTGGCGCTATCTCCTGGTGTCACAGGAGTGGTGTTACGTCCGGTATTTTGGACGTCAATCCTTGCAGGCACATTTGTAGCAGGTATATGTGATCTCGTCACTTTAGCAACATCAGAAAACGCATCAGGCAGTGTGTCTGCTACGTTCTGGAGCTCGATAATTCATTGCACTTCAAGTTCGGACTGTGTGGTATGGGGATCGAGATGAGACATAGTGGGGACATACCACGACAATTCCTGTCGTTTATGTTGAACATTTGTGTTCTTATCTCCCCCTGTCTACGGGAAGACTGTCTCATCAAAGTGACAATCCTCAAATCTAGCGGTAAAGAGATCGCCTGTCAAGGGTTCAAGGTAGCGGACGATAATGGTAGATTCATATCCAACATAGATGCCCATTCGTCTCTGTGGACCCATCTTAGTATGCTGTGGCAGCGTAATAGGCACATAAATGGTACACCCAAAAATGCGTAAGTGCGAGATATCAGGCTTGTACCCAGTTACTAGCTGTAACGCAGAATAAGGTTGGGTGGCAGTGGGTCATAGACGGATTAGCGTTGCTGCGTGCAATATTGCATATCCCCAAGCGGAAATAGGGAGATTGGTGTGCATAACTATGTTCGTGCTATCATTTGTAGTCGTTTGATAGCGGCTTCCACGAGACCATTTTGAGTATGAACATGGGGAACTGTATGCTCTACATCAATCCTTAGTGACATGCAATAGTCATCAAACATTTTTGATGTAAACTCCGCAGCATTATCAAGTCAAAAAGACTTAATTGGGTGGTCTGGGTAGTGAGCCCGTAGACGGATAATTTGGGCTAGGAGTTTAGCATAAGTAGCATTTCGAGTGGATAATAGCGTGACATGTGACCAGCGTGTCGATGCATCAACCAATACCATAAAGTATTTAAAAGGGTGGTTTGGGTAATGAGCCCATAGACGGATAATTTGGGCTAGGAGTTTAGCATAAGCAGCATTTCGAGTGGACAATAGTGCGACATGTGACAAGTGTGTCGACGCATCAACCAATAAGATAAAGTATTTAAAAGGTCCACATGATGGTTGAATTGGTCCACAGATATCCCCTTGGATTCTGAAAGAACGGAATGAGTATTTTGGGATCTTTTGTGTAGGATGGTCTCGGTCCTAATTTCCCTAAGGAACAGGCTTTGCACAATGTAAGGAACAGACTTTGCAAAATGATCGAGGGGCCTGAGAAGCAACCAATGAGGATTTTGGTTGGATCTGAGCGTCTGAAGCGCTATTAGAAACAAAATTGGTGACTACATCACCCATCATGGCGTTACAACCATAGGAAGTGGCACCCATGGCACCATTGCCATGAGTGACGCCATTTTTGGTGTTGTCAAATGGGATATGGGTAGCCCTAGGCCTGTGGTGGATGGCGGCGACGGCGACGGTCACACTAAGTCTGGGAATCAATATTTGATTCTTGTTTCTTTTTGCTCGAAAGAATGGATGTCTGTGTGAAGTTTTTAGTATATGGATCATCATGTCACGACTAGGATGTCCTAGTCGGTCATGCCAAAGCCAAAATGTGTTGGAATCCAAGAGATCTTCTCTTATTACGTTATTGAATTCAATAGGTCGAATGGTAGTGACATAAAGTCCACTAGATTGACACATAAGCTTCCATAAGATGCGCTTTCATCCACAATCATTAGAGGTAATGCAAAGGAACTCTTTTTCGTTCTCAGCATGCGTTTTCGCATGGAATCGGTTGGCTCGGATATCTTTAAAGCTCAATAAGGTTTGATTTTCCATAGGAGCGTAGAGAGCTTCTGTGACATTAATCAAGGTGCCATTTGGCAAAAGGAATTGAGTCATTCCATGTCCTTGAACTAATCCTGATGGCCTAGCCATCGTAGTCACAGAGGAATATGTAGGCAACATCTCCAAGAATAATTTCCTATGGTGGAGAATGGTGTGTGTAGTCGCACTATCCGCAAGACATTGCAGTTCTCCAGAATCCATTCCTAAAAGGAAAAATCTCGTAATTAAAAAGGAGTCATAAAGAAAAGAACTCAACTTTTATTAATAAGCCAATGGAATTACATCATTGTCTCTTTCACTAGAGAGAATCTAATCCAAAAACTAGCTACTGCAAAACAATGGTAGCCGTTTAACTTCTTTCGGTAACTCCAAAGCAAATGTGACTAGGTGAGTAGAGAGATGTCGGTGGAGTAAGGCTCGCTTAAGTACCACTTATCTTAAAATATTTCTAGACATCACACTTACTTTGGGTGAGCCTACTTTGAAGGAAAACTAAACCATTGGCATTTACTACAAAAATAATATGACAATTACCTACATCTCTTGGAAAATAAAAAGACTTAATCAAAATCGCCAGTCTCTGGATCTTGGCCTTTGAAGTCTTCCACCCTTAGATCGAGATGGCCATCTTGATCTTCTTGTTCCATGTAATATGCTTCCCTTACTTCACGATACACCTTGTATGCGTTTGCAACATTCTGAGATGCTTTACACGCCCTTACCCAATGTCCTGGTTGTCCACACCTAAGACAAGCATCTTTATGGTCAGGTTTTCTTGATCGAGGTGCTTTAGGAGCGCTTTGAGGATGGCTTCTCTCTTTGGTGGCGTCACCACCATAGTTGGAGGCTTGGCCTTTCTCTCTCTTCACACATTTACTTCCACGGTTCCGTGCACGACTATCTTGGCGGTTTCCTTCCTCTTTAGGGCCAGAATATGGACCATAATGTCTAGAATTATCCATTTCCTTAGGGTTTCATTCCTTATGCCCTCCATTAGAGGCGCGACTATAATTAGACTTCGGAGTTGGCTTGGCTCCCACGGGTCTAGAGTTATAGTTCTTCACAAGTATGTTGTCGTGCTTTTCAGCCATGTTCATGGCACCAATAAGCTCATGAAATCTTGTAATGCGTCCGGCATTGACATCAATTTGATAGGTCTTGGCTATCATCAATGCAGAGACGGGGAAGGTAGAGAGAGTCTTCTCGATCAACATCGTATCAGTGATTTTCTGCCCACAGAATTCCATCAAAGACTTGATACGAAGTGCTTCCGAATTGTAGTCAAGTACAGACTTGAAATCACAAAAGCGAAGGCTATGCCATCTCACTTCTAAGTCTGGAAGCAGGGAGTCATGAACGTTGCCAAAACGCCGCTCGAGTTCTACCCACAGTTTTCTTGGGTCTTCCTCATTGAGGTACTCATTCTGAAGCGCGTCATTCATGTGCCTTTTCATGAGAATTATGGCTTTAGCTTCATTCGCCTCTCTTGTAGCTCTATTCGCTTCAAAAGCGGTAGCTTGTTGAGGAGTAAGCACGTTCTAACTTGGCTCTTGGATCGTACTCAGGATCTCATCAGCCTTAAGATGCTGGCGCACATCACAAACCCACTTATTGTATCTTGTGCCTATTGTCTCTAGTGGAGCGAAGCTCAACTTGTTCAGGTTACTTATCCTGAAAAACAACAAGAAAATAGGGTTAGTTTCGGAGCAAAAAAGGCTACCACGAAAACAATAAAAATTTCTGAGCGTAGTCACTTCCAAAAAATTGGGAATTTCCGAACATAGTCACTTCCAAGAAATTCAATTCCAAGAGGGGTTGGATTAGATCGAAACAATGATGTTTTATGGTCGATCATTTCTTCTCAACAAACTCTAAGTTTGGAGGACTCTACAAGCTCCAAGCTTGGAGTGAGCACGAACCTCCACAGTTCGGCTTAATTAGGTCTCCCCTATGATGAAGAAAGGAGGGTAGAAGAAGGGAGTTTGCAAGTCCCTGAGAAAAAGAATAAAAACTAAAAAAACGGAAACTTTTAGAAAAAAATACCTTGAAATAGGTCGCTGAAAAATTTGACCGGAAAAAGTTGCCTGAGATGTCGCTGGAAAAGTGGCCGGAAACTGGTAGTCGGCGGTGGTTGACAGTGGCAGGAGTTGTGTTGGCTGTGACTGTTGGTGGAGCTGGCAGGGCCGTGCAGGGCTTATGCGAGGCTGCTACGCGGCTCTTGCAGGGGCTAGGTGAGCGCTGTCGATAGTTGTCGAGTCTTGGGCGAGGGGCACACAAGCTCTGTCGGCAGATGTCGAGCGCAGGGCGCGGGGCAGACGAGGGCTGTGCGAGGGATCTGTTGGCAGATGTCGATAGATGCTCGGCAGGTGTGCGCGGGGCAGACGAGGGCTGTGCGAGGGATCTG
>LYNE01012303.1:0-11855 GCA_001662545.1 Rosa x damascena | reverse complement strand
CCTATTATCAATGAGAATACACAGCAAATTCCTCTCAATTTCAGTTTCTCTACAACAAGATCAATAATATGGTTATTGGGGCAATAATATGATTATTACGGGATAATAATAAGATTATTTATTTGGATAAACCTATAGAAACTTTCAAAATTATAAACATTTTCATTTTCATTAATATTGATCCCTAATAAATTTGTTACTAGGGGCAATAATAGGATTACTAGGCATTATTAGGGGCAATAAAATCAGACGCCGGAATTCGGTCACCAATCCGGCAGTTGGATTCAGGATTCTGGTGACTGGTTTTCGGATTCCCGTCACCGGTCACCTAAGTCCGCGGCCGGCCACTGGTCACCGGAGCACAGCAAGGTGGAGGATGACTTTTCTTTCTGAGTGAGAAAGAAGGAGAGGGCAAAAAAATCTCAAATATAAATAAAAAGAATAAAAAAAAGAATTAATTGGGTATTAGGGAAATAATTCCTTAGAGTGTTTTGGGTAAAAGGGGTTAAAAAACTGTTATCGGAGTAAGTGGACAATTTGTAAACTGAAATTGGATAAATGATCATTTCCTCTATAATTTAATCAATTATAGCCCGCAATTAACTCGCCCATAAGTTTTTCTAGTAATTGAGAAAACTCAGGGCTATGCACGGTTCATGTTGGTCTTGGCAACCGACATGTTGGGACTCGGTTTGAGATAGAATTTGCAATAAAACCAAAATCGTTTGTATTGAACCGAGAACCAAACCCCCAATCATGAAAGACCGCACCGAACCGGCTGGTTCGGTTTCTCGGTTTATCTAGCTGAGCTAATATTAAGTTATAAATATTTTTAATTGGGGTTTTTCTCAAAAAAAAAAAAAAAAATAAAAGTGTTTCTATTGGGGTTAATTTGTAATTTCGCGCATTGCTAGGGTTTCCATCTAGAACCGCGCGGTCTATAAATTGCCTCTACTACTTCTCAGACTCTCTCTCCCTCTCTCTGCATCCAAGTTTTGAGCTTTCACTTCTAAACACACAACACTTCTTTTTGGGTTTTCTTTTGCTGATATTATTTGATTTCAAATGTTTGTTGGGGAAAGGTGGATGGGTTATTGGAAGAAAGCGAGGTGACGATAGAAATTCATGTGTTTTTTTAACTCACTGACTTAATCGTGTGATGTTACTGTGAATCCCGACAGGTTCCGATCGCTTTCAATCCGTTTTTCCACTTCCAATTTCCCCCACTTTGATGTTTCTGTATTTGGTTGTAGTTGTATTGGTTTCAGAAATTTGTGGATTGATGAAAGAAAGTGAAGTGACGATAAAATTTCATATCTTCAATTCACTGACTTACTGTGTGATGTTACACTGAATTGGCTGTGGTTCTGATCGCTTTCTTTCTCATTTTTCAATCTCACTCACACCCACATGGATCTGAACATGTCAAGTTTCAATCTTTTTCTTTTTCCTCTGAATCTGGGCAGGTGATGAGTCTTATGGTATTATGGGTAATTTGCGTCTGAATATTCATTGATGTTTTACTTTCACCTTGGAGAACTGATGCCCTCAAAGTTTTTTTTTTTTTTTTTTCGAACTTCTATCACGTTTCTGTTATTTTTGGCTCAATTTTGTGGGATTATCTTTGTTGTAGTGACCTGTTTTCTTGATGTATTTTAAATTTTTTTAGAAGAATAGTAAGGAAAATTGTATATTGACTACTTTGAGTTTTACAACAATGCCCAATTTTCAAATGTCTCCTATTATTTAAGGAGATTGCTGGATTTTCTTTTAGCAAGACATTATTGCACTGTGAGTATCGTCTTTGTTAATTTTTGGTGTTAAAATGACTAGTTTATCAGTAACACTTTTAATATTGTTCACAGACTCACAGTAATTACCTACTTCTGCCTTTTTTTTTTATATCAAAAGAATGTAATCAATACCTGACCTTAATATCAAAGGATTATGAGATATGCCTAATAGATGTAGAACATATTCAAAATTTCTGTCATTCTGTGTCCCATTTGATTGGTTTGGAAATCTCTGTCCATGTACACTGTGAGTTAAAGAGAAGTGCAAGTGGAGAAAATGGGAGTGTGGAAATCTCTGTCCATTGCAACTTTGTTATGCCAATACCTTTTGTTGTTTGCCAGTGGAATTATGGAGTACTTTTGGCAATTAGGTGTGACCTAAGTTACTTGACTATTTTGAGTAGTTGTGATTATGGATTGCTGCTTTGTGTGAAAATAGTGAGGTACTTTGGTTGTTGGAGTTCTAGTAATTTTGCTCGCTCAACCAAATAATGCCATTTTCAAATCTTTTTTTATTTATTTCTTTTTACCTTGTATACCCTCTCATTATTTTCTCTGACTTTGTATTTTTTTCCTGCCTTTTTTGTTTTTGTTTTTTTTTTTACACATTGTTTTGTTTTATGTACTGTTGAAATGGTGGATGGATGAAAGAAAGTGAGGTGACGATAGAAATTCATGTTTTTCAACTCACTGACTTTGTGATGTTACTGTGAATCCCGACAGGTTCTGATCGCTTTCTGTCCATTTCCATCCTCCAGTTTTTGTGCATGTTTTACCTAAGATCACCCCAGTTGAACGTTCATGTTAACATCTACTGATTTGAGAGTTCTGTATGTGAGTGGTTCTTTTGGCATGGAGAAGGAGCGTAGTGAGTATTGTTGATAAATGCCAATGGAATTGTCATTGAATTAGCAGAATGGCTTAGTTTGACAGATGCTATCCCAATGTTTGGACTTTGGAATATTACTTTTCTGTTTTATCCAAGCTTGTTGACATATTGGGATATCATTTATCAAATTCTGCCATCCAGCTTGAATTTTGTACAACTTGAAGTTGCTGATATGCCCCACAACTTTGCACAGAAGGAGCTTGGAATCTTTATATTGTTGGCTATCAGTTAATAGGTGAACAAATGTTTGAAGTTTCTTGGTGAAACTTGAATGAAAATATTGCTTTTTTACTAGTCTGTTTGTATCATTCATCATGACTTGGCCAACTCCATTAAAAGGATTACTTTTATTTGTTAGCAATCTCTTGTTGGTAGATGTTATCAAATGTTTATGTTAAAAGGATTATGTTTCCCCTAAGGTGACTTACACCCTCATTTGTAACCTTGTTACACCGAATGTGAAGGGTTGACAATATTATGATTTTCTGTTTTAATTGGATGTGGGTTTAGAACCCTACCTAGAACAGTAGAAAAGTCATATGGTTGACAATGTGAATTGTGTGCTAGTTCATATATTGATGCTTTTCCTAGCAATATTTTGAATATTGGGATTTTGACGTCTTTACATTCCAACCGGACAATATGGTTATTTTAGGACTCTAATGTATAGTCTCACTCACCAGCTCATGTGGTTCTGAATTGGGTTAGGTACTTAACTCTTGTTACCATTGGCTTGCCCACTTCATTTTCTTGTTCCCCAACCATCATCAGCAATTCCATGACCCAATAGGACTTGCATTACATCTTTAAGAAAGATCAGGTTATAAGTTTTGATTCAAATGCTTGGCAGCTAGATCAAAGCTATTCTGATTCAAGTCTTAATCACTGAAGTTCCTTGTTAGCTATATATGCATGAATGAGTTTTGAGTTGGAGTGCATGCCAACTCGGAGAGGGAGAACTCCGTCAATTGATTAAAGTAGAGGTCAAGAATTTGGGAGGTAGACATTCTTAATGGCTCCTTATAGGGAATTGTGCGGCAATGCAATCGCTTCAAGTTAGCATTATAAGCTTTTCTGTTAAAACTGTATGTCATATATATGTCAATTTGAGATATTCTCAACTCTATCCAAAGGTGCTATATATTATGCAGACAACCTCCTTGTTAAATTATCTTCCGAGTCATACTGGGAATCACAATATAATGAAGCTTGTTTTATGAGAACAGAATTGCGTTGAAAATTTCTAGCAGTTAGGATGACTACTGTTTAGTTTAATTGATTGATCGCTCAACAATGGTGAGCGAATTGTGTTGGGATTAAGATGCTGAGATTGCCTTATAGAGGTGTGTGGAGTGTTGCCATTCTTGCCCCCAGGAATTTAACGTCGTTGGGATTGAGATGTTGAGATCGAGTGCATTGTAGAACACACCGGAGTGTTGTCATTCTTGCACCCAGGACCTTAACATAATATGCTTAAACATGAATTTGAGTGGAAAAATCGTATGCGCATGGTACTGTGAGAAAATGAAGAGGAAAATGTAATAATATTTCATTCTATCTAACGAGAAGTTCGTTGCAGCAAGATGACACTGCCATGAGCAAACTGGTATGACAGCTTGCTGTACATTCAAACTGAATATTGGGTAGATTTGCATCATGATCAGTATGACCCCAGCGATGTAATATTAGTAACCACCAGTTGAATCGCCGTTTGCTATGTATTGAGGTTGCTAGTTGCTACCTGTCGTTATTTAAGATTTAATTCTGACTCATACTTCAGGCTTATGGATAGGTTTGGTTTACGTTATCTGCATTTGGCTGGGAGTCAAAAAATATAGTAATGAATGTATAGCATCTCTACCTGATATTCAGAACATAACCAGTGATAATTAGGCCACTTGCTGATGCAATTCTTGCTCTTCCTATTGTTCTATTTGGGTAGTAGGACGCTAACAAATAAGCATGTGTGAGGATAAGGAAGTAGCTTAAAAGCTTACTACTATTGCTCCATCTCTGAGCTACTTCACTATAGGGAGCCTATTGCTAAATCGTTGCACGATTGACTTCATGCAACAGGATGTAATTGATGGAGTGGAGATGCCAGCCACTTTGATTCACTTGAAATTATAAAGGTAACATTTCAAGCACCAACAAATACTTGGCATTCACATTTGTGTTGGACTAAAATCACTAAATACTTGGGCATATGAAGAAAGGTTCTGGGTATATCTGTAATGCAAAGAATTTAATGGAGTTGCTGGTTCAATCTCATTTGGTCCAGCAGAGTTTTACCATCAAGTTTACTGGTCACTATAAGCTTAATATACTCCTCATTGCTCATAGTCTTGTAGTTTGCTGCATTCTCCTTGATCAGATCCGGTAAAGGACCAATCATGGTCCCAATATTTGGGCTGTGGAATGCCGCAATTGAAAGGCGTTCCTTCTCTGGGTTCACCACTGCTCTGTGCTCTATGCTCTTATATGCTCCATTACTCATTATCTGTGATAACAGTCATTAGAAGGCTTGTATTGCATACATCAATTGATATAATGTGTATAGAGTTGGTTTCATGCTATCTTATACTATTCAATGTTGTAATACCTCAATGATGTCTCCCACGTTGACGATGAATGCACCAACTGCAGGTTTTACTGGTACCCATTTTCCATTTTTCCTGATTTGTAATCCTTGAACTTCATTAACTTGCAGTAGTAGAGTCAAACCCACAGCATCAGAGTGTGGAGTGAGACCGATAACTTTGTTTGCCTGTGGACAGGGTGGGTAGTAGTTCATTCTTACTCCTTGTACTCCATCATCAAACATGCTTTCCATTTTCTCTAAATTGACTCCTAGGTTACTAGATATGGACTTCAATAGGTAGATCGTTAATCGTTGCAGCTCCTTTGAATACTTGTCCAATGTCTCCCTGCCAAAACAAAAAATAAAGAGTTTGATGCTCATATCAGGTGTTTGAAACTTGCTGGGATCTTAGAGTAACACACAGATGCTTGTTCCTATTCAGATGCTTTATTTGGTTTAGAATATTGGTCATGGAGTGCATAATTGACCTGAAAGAAGTGGGAAGGGTAGGCCAGAATGTGAGAGTCCTTTGGCGGACTGGTTGAGAGAGAAGGAAGAGCATGTCTCCCCAGTCAAGTTTTTGCTCTTCCGAAACAACAAAGGCTTGGCCATAGCCTTCGATGTGATTCGGCTGTGTTGCATAGGCCTTCTTTACTTGTAATGGCAGCCCGAAGAACTCCTGTGTGTCAGTCTTCATTTTCTCAATCACTTCTTCTGATACCCCATGATTGATCAGCTGCATCAACATCACTATCAATATATATATATATATATATATACTTGTATAGTTTGAATTATGCATGCAATACATGTCAACTAGCATACTGAAAGTCATAAATCTTTCTAATCTACAACTATGTTTACTTTCAGGTTGAAGGAGGCAACTTTGGTACCTGAAAGAAGCCCCATTCCTTACAAGCCAAATGAAGTTTTGCCAATTCATCATCATGGAACAATGGATTCCCCATTAGCTTGTCCATATCAACCACTGGAATTTGAAGCGAGTCCTCAATGGAAATTTGTTCAATCTCAGCTTCAGGCCTGAGATATCGGCGCGGGATGTCCTTCAAGTTGTTTGAAGCCAGGGCTTGAACATTCTCAACTGGGAGAGAACCACCCAGGTCTTTTCTAATGAGTAGCTCAGTCTCCATTCTCTGCACTATGAGCTGAAATTATTTTTGGTATTGCCTTCTACAAATTTGGAATGATTACTACCTATGTAGTATGATGGTTTATAGATATGAACCATTTCGGCCGGCAGGAACCGGATCTTCTTAATTAATTGGGGAAAGCTTGTCTGCATGTGGCCTGCAATGTATTGCCTTGTTTATTTCATGAAACAGGAACCAAAGATGCTTATTGGCTGGTTATTTATGCTTCCAAACAAATATAAGAACCAAAAGTAACTGGCATTATATCATGAGGTCTCTTTTCTTAGGAGCTTATTACTAAGTTGTATTTTAAGCAATTGCTAATCTCTGTTTTTTGGCTGTATTATAAGACTAAATCACTGTTCCTAAGAGATACTATTACGAAATCGCAAACTTCTCTTTTCATGTTTCTTTTCCTGATAAACTTCAAAGCACTTTCCTTCTAAGTAACACTAAACTACTATTGCTGAAGCATTCTTTGGTTCTTGCCCTGATATTTCATCAGGGACATTGGGATTTTGAAATAACAAAAGATTTGTGAGGAGCAGAGCTGTCAAAAGAACATAAATTGTATCACTTACTTTCAATCCGGACATGTGTCCTCTTCTCCAGCACTTCAATACAAATCCAAGTCAGGAAAATTCTGTTGAAGGAAAATCAGTTTTGTGTGTGCCTAATCAAACTAGGAGTAGTAATAGGAGAGAATGTTCTACAATTCCTAATCCTACTCGGATTAGTATTCCTTGTAACATTAGAACATGTACTTTATAATCCCTATATATAGGGCTCCTATTCTCAATAATATGATTACACAATTCTCTCTCGAACCTTTTTTCCTTAAACACGTTATCAGCACGAGCCCTAACCACAAAACAGAAAACCAAAACCGAAACTAATTCCTTCACAAAGCAGTCCCTAGCCCGAGCTAGCCTTGCATCGCTGCAGCCCTACCGCACTCTTGCGCCTTGCAGCCCTCTCGGCCCAGCCTCCTACTGCGTCTCTGCTGCCCCTGCAGCCCTGCTGCAAGTCTGCTGCCTCTGCATCACTACCGCAAGCCTGCTGCCCTTGCAGCCCCATGTTCCAACCATCTGCCACGACCAGGATTGCAAACCGGTTGCAATCCTCGCTTAGGATTAAACAGCTTCTGCAATCCTAACCCCGGATTGAAGCAGCTTTTGGCCTACATCCTTGCAACCCTCGGCAGCAACCAAAACACCTTGCTGCTATCACCACCGAGCCATCCAAAGCTGCCTCCATCGATCAACAAATAATCCAAGCTTCCAAAAGTTCAAGAATTCAAGTTTTCAAGGTTTCAAGCTTCAATTAACCAAGTAAGTTTTTATAATTATAGTTCCCGCTTTCCGTACTTTACTTTCTCCTTCTTTTTCTTCGGGGACTTGCAACCTCCCTTCTTCTACATCCCACCTTTCTTATAACGTGGGTTCGATTCTTGAGAAAGCGGAATCGTGGGGATTCACCAATTAACGAACTAAGAGCGTTCGTAAGACTTCGGACTAAGAGAGTCCGTAAGTATCGATTTATGACCATATAAACATCATTGTTTCGATCTAATCCAATCTTTCTTGGAAATCGATTTCTTGGTAGCGTAGCTCGGAAATCTTATTATTTATTAATTGTAGTGGAAGTTTTAACTCCGAAACTAATATATTTCTTCTTATTATTTCAGGATGTTGAAGCCAAAGCTTGACTTTCCTATCCTTGACTCAACTGGCTCGGAATATCATAGTTGGGTCACAGATGTTGAGAACCATCTCACCTCAAAAGGGATCCTACCCGTAATTCAGGCACCAAACCCAGATCTCTTATTCGAGCGTACGACTACGAATAATGCCACTGCTCTCATCTTGATGAGACACCACATGGATAAATCACTCCGATTGGAGTACATGGCAATAAAGGATGCTAGGGAATTATGGGTTGAGCTAGAAGAGCGTTTTGGTAATGTTAAGGATACCCTCCTCCCTGACTTGAAAGTTCAATGGGGCAACCTACAATTCGCCGATTTCAAGTCCGTAGCTGAATATAATTCAGAAGTTCTGCTCCTCAAAACTATGTTGGGGTTCTGTGGACAACCTGTTACAGAGCAAGAACTAATTGAGAAAACTCTCTCCACCTTCCCCGTCTCAGCTATTTTGCGATCAAAGCAATATCGAACTGAATTCAATACTAGACGGATCACGAGGTTTCATCAGCTAATTAATGTGATGTCTGTAGCTGAGAAACATGATAATATACTCATGAGGAATTATAATTCAAGGCCTATAGGAACTAAGAGCATTCAAGAGGAAAATTATAATCAGGCACCCAAAGGAGGGCGCAAGGAGCGGAACCCTAAAAATAAGGGACACAACGGACATTTTGGTCCATATAACCGCCCTACAAAGGAAGGAAACCGCCAAAATGGAGCAGGAACACGTGGCAACAAAAGACAACGTGGGAGAGGAGGACACAAGGCCGCCGGCCATAGGGGTGGCGCCATTGTCCATCAAGGACATCCATCTCGTCCTCATACACAAGATGCATCTCAATTCAAGGGAGAAATTCGTAATGATGCATGCCATAGATGTGGATCTATTGAACATTGGTTCAAGCAATGCAATGCAAGCAAACAATTAGCTGCACATTACAAGGCGTATAGAGACTTCAAAGAGCGTGAAGCCTATTTTGCCGAAGAAGAAGAAGAAGATGGTGATGATGCCAACGTCAATCTCACCATAGCGGACTTCAAATCTGACAAGGAATTGCACAAGGATGCTGCAGATTTTGATTAGTGTAGTCCTTAGTTTTATTTCCAAGAATTATGTAATGGCAATATGCCTTAGTCAATAAATGACATTTTGTATTAATTCTATCTTATGTGGCGCATCGAATTAAGAATGATGTGTAGGAAAGTAATTGAGATTAGTGGTACTTAAGAGAGCTTTGCTCCACCGACATCTCTCTCTACTTCCCTGGTCATATTTAATTGGAGTTACCAAATGGATAGAGTGACTATGATTTGTCTATGATTTGATTTTTATTTTGGATTAGATTATGGTCACGAAACTTTGATGTAATCATTGGCTATTATTAATAAAGTCTCGATTTATTTTAATTCAATGTCTTGGACATATTTTAATTTCGAACTTTATTATTTTTCAGTATGTTTCCCGGAGAGCTAGAATGCCTCGTGGATAGTGCAACTACACACACCATCCTTCGAAATAGGCAACTATTTCTATGGATGACGCCATCTCGATCTTCCTCGACTATGATGGCTGGATCATCTCAATTGATTCATGGTAGAGGACCAACCCAATTTATGTTGCCAAATGACACAATTTTAAATGTCACCAAAGCTCTTTATGCTCCTAGGGCAGGAAGAACCCTATTGAGTTTTAAAGATATAAGAGCCAATGGTTTTCATGCGAAAACGCATTGTGAGAATGGACAAGAGTTCCTTTGCATCACCTCTATTGACTACGGATATAAAAGAGTCTTAGAGAAGCTTATGTGTCGATCTAGTGGGTTGTATGCAACCACTATTCGAATAATTGAATCCAATCATGTTATGAGAGATGATTTATGGGATTCTGACACATATAGGCTTTGGCATGACCGTTTGGGACACCCAGGTCGTGATATGATGATCCGTATATTAAAGACTTCACATGGACATCCATTTTTCAGAACGAGAAGTAGTAAAACTCGAAATTAGGAACAAGGAGGAGCACCTGCGCCTCATGGTGCCTTTCTCCTTCAAGTCCGGCCACCACAGGCCGGCGCCGCCATCCCCCTGCGGCCCAAGGGTGGCTTTGACGCCACCTCTGCTCCCCTGACTCCAATTTCTACTTCTAAAGTCAATTGTGACTTTGTGGCTCAACCAAAATCCTCATTGGTTGTTTCTAAAGCCCATCATTCGTTCTACAAAGCCTGCTCTTTAGCAAAATTAGGATCCAGACCATCCTATGCAAAGGACACTAAAGAAAATATACCATTCTTACAACAAATCCAAGGTGATATTTGTGGACCTATTCAACCACCATGCGGACCATTTAGATATTTTATGGTGTTGGTTGATGCATCGACACGCTGGTCACGTGTCATGCTATTGTCCACTAGGAACGCTGCATTTGCTAAACTCCTAGCCCAGATTATTAAGCTAAGGGCTCACCACCCTGATCATCCTATTAAGTCTATAAGGTTAGATAATGTTGGGAAGTTTACATCAAAAACTTTTGATGATTATTGCATGTCCATTGAGATTGAAGTTGAACATCCAGTTCCTCATGTTCACACCCAAAATGGTCTCGCAGAAGCCGCCATTAAAAAACTACAAATGGTCGCTAGGGCATTGGTAATGCGAACCAATCTCCCTATTTCTGCTTGGGGCTATGCAATATTACATGCAGCTGTGCTTATACGTCTGAGGCCTACTGCCACTCAACCCTTTTCTGAGTCCCAGATGGTGACTGGGTATGAGCCTAATGTCTCACACTTACGCATATTTGGGTGTGCAGTTTATGTGCCAATTGCGCCTCCACAACGCACCAAAATGGGTCCTCAACGACGATTAGGCATTTACGTTGGATATGATTCTCCAACGATTGTTCGCTATTTTGAACCGGTGATCTCTTTACCTCTAGATTTGAGGATTGTCACTTCGATGAGACAGTCTTCCCTTCGTTAGGGGGAGATAAGAACATCAATGTTCAACAGGAACGACAGGAATTGTCGTGGTCTGTCCCAACTCTGTCTCATCTTGATCCCCGAACCGCACAATCCGAGATTAAAGTGCGGAGAATTCTCGATCTTCAGAACGTAGCAGAATCGATACCTGATGCGTTTTTTCATATCGCTAAAGTGACGAGATCACATATACCTGCTGCAAACGTGCCTGCAAGGATTGATGTCCCTAAAATTAGAGGATATGACGCCACCTCAAGAGTATATGAGCATGGCGCCAACGTCCCCTATATGGGTGACGCAGTGGCTAGGCCCACGGCTCCTGCCAGGAAGCGCGGGAGGCCTATAGGTTCGATGGATTCTCGTCCAAGAAAGAAAGCGAGTTTGGCACAAAATAATCCATTAATCATCGATGTAAATAATCCATCTCATGAGAATATTCCGGATTATGGTTATGTCCAAGAGACATCATTGGGGGACGCTCCAATGTCAGAACCAATTCCAGAGAATAGAGAGATCTCCATGAATTACACTAGTGTCCATGAGATGATGGATAGAAATTCCATGGCAATTGATGATGTATTTGCATATCATGTAGCAAAAGGAATTGTAGAATATGATGATATCGAACCTCGCTCTGTCGAAGAATGTCAACGAAGAGCGGATTGGCCTAAATGGAAAGATGCGATTCAGGTTTAATTAGATTCACTAGCAAAGAGACAGGTATTTGGGCCTATAACGCAGACACCCCCAGA
>LYNE01012296.1:0-11864 GCA_001662545.1 Rosa x damascena | reverse complement strand
TCTCTCTCTCTCTCTCTCTCTCTCTATACACACACACAAAATTTTGGTTTCTGGGTTTTGGAATCTATAAAGGCAAACTAGCAATCACTTTGATTGAGATCATAGGAGGACAGGAATTGGGTTTGGCTAATAATTTTAATTTATATATAGCAATGATTTGATCCATAAGATTTCTGAAAAATTGGGTTTCAACAAAAAAAGAGTATTAGAAGAGGAATCTAGAGACCTTTTTCCATTCCAGAAAAACAATGTGAAGAATTTAGCTCAAATTTTAGGTGAGATTACACCTATGCTTCGTTATTTAAAGGTTTGAGCCAAAAAAAAAATGATATGAAGCAAAGAAAGAGTACAAACGTTCAGAGAGGTATTAAAAAAAAAAGTTAAGATAGAGGGAGAGAGGGAGAGAAGAAGAGAAAAGAATAATGTAAAGTTTAAATCTTTTCAATAATTATAAACGAAATATTGGATATATTATGGGCAAATTTGGAAGAAACAAAAAATGATTTTCACAGCATTTAATTTATAAGATTGAGTTAAGTTAGAAAACACTTGGCAGATAATAAGTGGGGAAGGTTGAAAGAGAAGATAGATGAAGGAATATTACTAGCATTCGTCGAACATCATTTCAAACTTCAAAAGGTAAACTTTGCATATATTGTTTGTTTTTTGAATTAGATGTATGACTTACTAAGAAGTTTTGTTGATGTGAATTCAAATTAGGTTTTCTCTTTATCATAAAACCAACTGTAATTATTTAATAATTTTTTGCGACCGTTAATAATAACGCATCTAGTCATTTTGTATAATCAGAGGACAATTTTTCATGTGAATTAATGTTGTTAAAATTACAATAACAATGGCTTCCGAGGATTTTTAGTACTTAAAGTTTTATTATGAAGGGATATAAACCAAATATACCATAATTATTCCAGAATTTTGAACAAACCAATGACTTGATCTAAACACAAAATAAATACTATAGATGACTGATTGGTTAGATTACAAGACCATGTATTTTACCCCCTTTGAAATTTCACCAAAATAAGATTGGTTAGATTACATGAGTCACCTTGACATATAATTTTAAGATCCAATACAAACTTACCGTCATCAAAATCAAATGAATATGTCTATCCAGAACCGAAAAATTAAATGTATTAGTGCATGGAAACTTAGTAGAAACCTGTCTCCAAGCATAGAAGTGCAATGAAGTAAGCTTCCCGAAATTGGGTTGGTCCATACGTATATTAAGACTTTTTTTTTTTTTTGGTACAATGGAGGCAAGAAGCCCAAACAAGAAAAGACAAACTAGCCAAAATAACTTTTACAGACTTGCCGAGGTCTAGAAACACCTAAAATATCATCAAGCAAGGCTTCCACAACTAAACTAGGAGGACTTTGAAAAGTGCAAATCCCAGAAGCATGCTGCACACTCTCTTTGGCAAGGATATCAGCAACCACATTACCCTCTCTATGTATGTGCTTGAGGTTCAGAATATCAAATTGACTCATCAGCATTTTGCAGTTAAGAAGAACAGTTCCAATAAGAGGATGTAAATCCACGTTCTCACTATTCAATAGTGCCACCAAATTTGCAGAATCAATATCAACATCTAACTTGTTGATATGTAAAGCAGTAGCAAGCTGCAGTCCATGAAATAAACCCCAAGCTTCAGCCTGAAGCACCTCACCTGTCCCAATGTTCACCATGAAACCACTAATCCACTCACCACTTTGACTTTGATCTATGTAACATCCCCTATCAACAGCCATGTCAACCAATGTTCTTTGCTTGATCTCCCACACAGTTCTGATTCAAGCAACTTGTCTTAACATATTCTAAAATAACAAACTAAAACAAGGAGTAAACAAATATAGGGAAGGGAAATTCCATACCTGTAAATGGCTTTCAGATCATCAGGGATTTGTGGGATTTTCTGAACAGAGCCATCCTCATGGATTATCTTATTCTTAATAGCCGGAGACCAAAGACCCATCTCAATCAAGTCATGAAGAAGATGTTTATTCACCACAACAAATTCACCGCTGAGAAAAAGGAAATAGGGTCAAAAAGGGAACCATAGACAATCAAATAAAGAGATGAAGAAAATGGCTAGGAAGCAAACCTCAGAACCCTGCGACTGTAGATATTGGAAGTATATGGCTCAAAGCACTCGTTGTTTCCAAGGATTTGGATAGTTGAAGGCTTGAAGCGGTAGGCATTGGGGCAACAAGCAGTGAATTTCTGATTCCATTCTGTGATATCATTTCCTGAAGCGCACCCCAATCCCATCAATATGAAGGTTTCACATCCCACATGTCTGGCTGAAGGATTCCCTGAACAACAAAATCACTTGCACTATTATTGATTGATGTTGAACATAAAAATAGTTAAATAGTTGCATGTATTAAGAATTAGCCCATTAAAGCAGATGAAAAAGCAAGTTCACCAGAGTATTTTAGACCCTTAAACCTCAATCTGGGAATAACCCTATACATGTATAACAGATGAGTAACTACGAACTGCAAGAATAGTACCTTGCTAACTGGACAACCCTGGTATGTTTCATATGGGCCTTCTTTTGATGCTAACTCAGAAGAAGATTTCAGGGCATGGTAGTAAATGGTCTCAAAAATGTCCTTATTCAGTTGTTGAGCCTACAATTTAAAGCAAAAGAATAGACGGATATTTAAAAATAAATAAAAAATCACAGTTGCACAAATGATAGGGCAAAATAAAGAAGCAAAACTGAAAATGGAAATTACCTCAGGTGAATCAAAGGACATACCAAGCAAGATGAAGGTATCAGCAATGGGGTTCCAATTGGCATATGTCGTAAATTAGACGTCTTTGCACTCTCAACAGGATAGTAGTTAACATCAATTATCTTGTTGAGGTTCACAGTGACAATTGCAGTGACCTAATTAACAGCACAAGAGACATAAATTAAACCCTTACAGGAAAACATTCTCCAGATTTCATAAAAGAAACAATATTATGCTGTTGTAGTATAATGGCTATATCATGTAAATAGATACTTGAGTGTATAGATATAGGTATGAAGACTTGTGTGCCATAAAGCATGTGGGGAAGCAACAAGCATGGCAGCAACCATGTGGAGTTGCAGCTGTAATTAATGTAGCCACAACAATGGACTTATTCCTATAGCATTCACACTATCTTGTACTCCTATATAAACCCTCCTTTGAGAGAAGAATAAAATACAATATACTCCTTTCTCTACATCTAAACTCTCTCCCTCTCAAGTTATTTTATGTTCATTCTACAACATATGCCAAACACTTCGGTTGCAGATTGGAAAAGAGATCAAACCTCTGCTAGTTTGTCAAAGTCAAAGTAGTGATTTTTGGAACCTCTGCTTCCAGCAAGCTTAGATGGATGTGACTCGAAAGGAACAGCCTGTAATAAGTCAAAAGTTATATGATAACCAATCATGAACTGAACTAATAAACACATTTGAGGCATAACAAAAGTGCCTGACCTTCTCCCTGACAAATCGTGGTAGAGCAATTGATGCCCGGTTGCATACAGCAGTTTCCATTGGACAATAATCTCAGTATACAAGTTTGAGCATTTTATGGTTCCCAGATTTTGCTGATTGCTTTTCTTATTGCAAGTATCCTGAGAAAATAACAATTACACAGAGAAACCAGAGATCAGAAGATTGTATAAAGCAAAAGCACATGGATAAACAGCAAAGTAGTCAGTCATATCTTTAGTCAGAAATCACCTTAAAAAGCATGTAGGGAGTTCCTGTTTCTATCTGGGATTTCGAAACTTCAAACCACAGTTACTGTGCCGGGACAACCTTTTCGGCCTTTCCCTGTGCAGAAGTATCATGAATAAGGCCACTGATTATGGTAATCAACCAAAATTTAGCCAGCCCTGGTAAGCATAGGCCATATAGGCTGCTACATAAGGCCCCACATGCTAAGCTAGCACTAAGCATAGGCGATTTAGGCTACCACTTAAGCCCCAATTGCTAATTTAGGCATATTGAATGCCTATACTTGCCTTGTTCTATGTTGGTAATTTTACAGTCTGGCCCAGGTATACCTCTCTTTCATAATGAGTGTACAGTTGCTAAAATTTTTCACCCCAGCAATCTGCCAAACCTGGAGACTCATTAGGACAAAATAATGACCAATCTCCATTACTTTAAACTCTTTTCATGAACAGATCAGGCACCCAAAGAGCATAAAAAAGATCACGAGCTCTGTTCTCTTCCTGCAAGATATAAATTACACATCATCAATATTGACATTCATCCAAACACCTTGGATACATTCAAAGAGATAGACCCACAAAAATAAGAAAAACTGAAAGGGGATGCAGGAAAGGTAATAGTTCTCAGTTCTCAGTTCTCACACAACACGCACAGATATACATGGGATAAAGGAGATACATATCTTTGCATGATTTTTCCTTAGATCCAGAAAGTCAAATATATCAGCACCTACGAGCATCACAGTACTCAACAGTTAAGTCACACCTTGGGCACAACAAATAATCCCCTCCCCCAAAAATTATACAATATACACACACATTTTTGTGTGTCAGTGTATTGAATGTACCTTTCCTTTTGCCTCCCCCCTGATCAACATAACGGGCAGTATCATTATAAAAACTCGCAGCATTGGACTGATGCCAATGGATGTCCCATTTGTTCCATGAATATAACTGCCAGTGGTACGAATGTTGTGAACAGAGACACCAATTCCCCCAGCTGATTTGCTGATAACAGCACATTCCTTCAAGGTATCATATATGACTTCGATGCTATCATCTATACTACCAAGATTGTGTAGACTAAGATGGCACATGTCACTGCCCACATTTTCCAGGTGAGAGGTTTCGTAAACAGCCATGCTATTTGTTCAGATTTTTCTGGAACTATCATTGACAAACAAGACTCCATATATGGCTGAGTGAATTCCACTTTGTCCGCTCGGTTTGCTAGTACTGTGATATCACCGACAGCAGCATCAAAAGTCTTCGTTATATGTTGAACATGAAAAGCATACAATTTCTATCAGAAACATATCAAATTAATGTAACAGAAGAATACAAAAAAAGTCCAAAACACATATTACACAAGTCATCTTTGTTGTTTGAATTCTTTATACTGTGTACTAAGAATTAGATTTACATGCTGTATGGAGCACATGAACTAAAAAAAAAAAGATAATGAACTTTTTACCTTGTTATGGACTTGATGTACCAGATCATCATACGAGCCATCAAAGGCCTGAAATTCATAATGCAGAGAATAATTCAAACGACTTCGCACCTTGTGGAAAATTTCAATGCAGAAACCGTAAAAGTGCCCTGACTCAACCCTTACAAATCTACTGGAAGAAATACCTGGAACCCCAATTATCACTGGCTTATCAGCAGTCGGCATTGCCCAGCCTTTAGGAGCTCGTTGACTTAGATTCCCGGGGCAAACTACTGCACCACCATCATCACTTCTGTTTTTGCTTGTTTCTTTTGAAAGGCTTTCTGAGAACCCAACCTCTGGTCTCCAAAAGTTCAACTTTTTGTATCTGTTCCCTTCCACAATGTTTACGATCCTGTATATGAGTGAGTACAACACTTCACCTCCTTCAATGTGCATTTTCCCACTTAAACCCTGATAATTTCTTAGCACTGTTCTTAACACAACCTGAATGTTAGTAGTACTGTTACTACTCATTCTTAGGGCCTGTATTACAATTCTAGTATGATCATATGCTCGAAGAGCATAAATTCCTGGCCTGGAGTCTTCTTTTTCTGGGTACTTTTTTTGGAATGCCTTGTTGAACTTGATATAGGAACTAGTATTAGTGGCATAGTAGCTCTTGATTCCCAAAATACCTCCCATATCATGATTGACTTGAGTGTCAAGCAGACTAGTAATTCTCTCTGTGATTATCCAAGCTGAGTCTCTTCCTACAAGTCCCATCTTCTTTGCCACCCTGAATAGATTAGTCACAGTTGGTAAAGATGACTGAAGCACAATGAACACCCGGGATTGAAAGGTGGGAAGCTTCAACAGCTCTTCTAGTTCAACCCAATTAGGATTAAACTCAGAAGAAACCTGAGGGAGAACCAAACGATGCTCAATCTTTGAACCAACATCTTGAAGAGCCTCGGACAAAAGAGCTAGTGTCCCAACATCACCACCGTAACCATCATCTTTGTATATCACCACAACCCTTTTCCAATTGTATGCAGAAACTATGTCTGCAATGCATTTCATTTCAGCAGCACCATCGCTTGACATACGTATCAAAAATGGCCAGCGGCATTGCATTAGAAGGGTGGTTATAGTTGGTGCCGCAAATGAAATCACTGGAATTTGAGCTCGATTTCCCACATCAGCTACTAGAGCTGCTTCCTGCCAAGTCTCCATGCCCATTAGCAGTTTTGGCTTCTTTTCCTTTATCAATTCTTCAGCTGCAACAGAAAATATCTTTTGAGAAAAATCCATAAATACTTGACAAGTCTAAATAATACTGTATCTATATCATCCTGTAATAATTTACCAGAAAGAGCAGCAGGCAAGGGGTCTCTATTGGAATCTAGAAAATGAATGATTATCTTATGATTCTTTGAATGGTTGTTGAAGTTTTCAGCTGCAATCTCCATGGCAGTTTTCTGTTGTTTCCTGATAAGAGAATTAAAACTAATGATTTCTCCAACATTAGTGACACTAATCTTATTTTCAGCTTCAACTCTATGGGAGTATGTGATGATGATGAACAGAAGAAACACATGCCAAAGTCTTGGGACTTTGCTAACAAGGATGCAGCTACTCAACTGCAAAAAGTTCGGTGGACCACATGAGTTCAAGAACAATATAACCTTTTTATATCATTCTCCAAAACCATTAAAACAATACACTCTAATAAACATAACACATACTTGAGGCCTTGGCGTTCCAGAATTGAAAATGGTGGGAGAAGCATGAGTGAACCTTTAAGAGGTAAGACCTCTCAAGAGTCTTGGAACCAAATTAGCCGTAGTCAAAGTCCCGGTCGTAAATGATCTCACTGTCCAAACACACCACTTTCTGAACAGAAACAAAAGCACTGATATAAGCTATTTCAGATCACAAGTCTACTTTGTTTCAACTCCAGTATGGCAGTATCTATCATTGCACAGTTATAGTGCCAAGAAGATTATCTAACCTATCAAAAACCAGAACACCAAGTCAAATGACCAAGACTTGCTGAAAGATATTACCTTCATGATGATTTCATAAACATCATCAGCAATCAGAGGAGCTTCCAATTACTTGATCTAAACAACAAATAAATAATATAGAAGACTAGATTGGTTAGATTACTTGACCATGTATTTTACCCCCTTTGAAATTTCACCAAAATAAGATTGGTTAGATTACATGAGTCACCCTGACATATAATTTTAAGATACAATACAAACTTATAGCAACAAAATAGACTAAAGAAGAAAAAAGGAAAAAAAAAAAACAGCAACTAACAAGGTCTCACCATCTAGATCCCATCTAACCCACAAATGTAGCTGTAATACTCATTCTACATCTCACAGCTACAGCTTAGAATATAGAAATTAGTAAAACACTTCAATCTCTTCAACTTCTCAAGAGTACTTGGCTAAAACTCAAATCACAGTTCAGGCAGAGTTCCTTCTGCATGTACCGCAGCATTGTTAAGCGAAGATATAGGTATTTTATCTCTGCACTAATAACGGTCTTTTCATTTGATTTAATGGCCAATAATCAAGGCCTTACATATCCCATTCATTCAAAGCATAGGAACCCAGGTCATTCAAAATTGCATAGCTACAAGTTAATATTTGGAAATTGCATAATCAAGGTCTTAAAGATAGCTTACAAACAATAGGAGCAACGAGCAAGGTCTTAAAATTCCATTCATCACAAAATAGAATTCCAATCCCATCCTAAAATGCACAGCTACAACTTACAATACAGAAATCAGTGAAGTCCTCAAACACTCAAAAATTCCAAGAGTTACAGATTAAATTACTCAAACTACAAAACTCAGTTGCTCATGTATGTAGTATATCAAACATTGTTCAAGTGAAGATAGGTTTAGCAGATACTGTACATATTATTAAGCGAGGATAGGTATTATATGTCTTCCCAATAGTCTTTTCATATAGTTTAATAGCAACAAGCAAGATCTTACTGATTCCATTCATTTACAAAATATAAATTACATTCTAGATTGCATTGCTGCTAATTAAGATATAGAAATTGCAAGAACAACTCCAAATACACCAAATGATTACTGAAGCTCCAGTCAATCTACATCGCATAGCTACAACGTAACATATAGAAAATTCGAAGAACAACTCCAAATTCACCTAACGATCACCACATATCCTCTCATTAAGTACTAATAGAAAGTGGTGCACAAAAAAGTAACTTCCATAGGTCATCATCATCCACAAACATATCTCAAACCCAATTAAACTAAACAAATTAACAAGTACCTAATTCCATTTTATAAGATGATCGAATAGAATGGGTAGTATGATGAACTTGGACTTAGGAGTCTCTATGAGCTAGTCGTACGTGGTGTGGTTAAAGAGAATGCTGAATCCATAGACTGAAATTCCCTTTTCGGTGAGGCCTCGAATTTTGGAAATACATTTCCCAGGATAATCTCAGATTCCCCAAAACCAATTTCGTGAACAGGTCCTTTCGTGTTAATCTCAAGTTCCCTGTACGTTGTTCGAGGCTTCAGAGTTACTATTAGAACACCTCTTTCTCCTTCCCTTGCTGTGTTAATCTCAAGTTCCTTGTACATTGTTAGAGGCTTCATAGTTACTCTTGCAACACCTCTTGCTCCTTCCCTTGGTGTGTTCGAGTCTCTTTTACGTTTCCTTTGTTTGAATTACATTGACTGTAGAACTTCCTAGCCAAGACAAAAGAACTAGAACGACACTCGATTTGCCTCTAATTTTGGCAGAGACAGCATATCATAAACGTTGAGATGTATGAAGTATAGTTTAAATTCGACCGAATAAGAAATTGTGATTTAAAAATTTGATGACCTACCTCGTTTTGTTTAGACATTCACAGAAAGTACAGTAAAGGCTTCCAAGGATGATGATGAAATTTTTTATATTCTAAACAGATAGGCAATGGAAGATTTACCAAAGCATCCTACATGAGTTCGAAAAACGTAAATTTTTTGCATATGACAAGAAAAACAAAACAAAACAAAACAAAAGAACTTGACAAGAGTCCAAGCATCTAGTCACTCAAGGGTACTTGGGATAGTGACCGTTCTGACAACAACATTCTAACTACCTTGGAAGGATACCAATTACTCCTGAAACAGAGTTTAACCTCTCTTCTACTCTCTATTGATGAAATGTCAGCTAAAGATATTATCTCGTTCATACCAAACATCAGGTAACAACTGCAAATATAGTATGTAGGAGCATAAAAATTTCATACCAAAAGAAAATAAAATGCATACCAAAGATAAAAAGATCAAACCTTTAGCCATAAACTAATTATCTTCTGAATCCATACACTGCAATAATTAAACCCCTCCTTGCAACAACCAAATTCTGGGAGGAGCACCTCGTTCTTCAAGTTCCTCCTCCCTCTTCGCCTAATCTTCGTCGTTCTTCAGGTTGCACCAGATATGGCTCTTGTTGGAGGTGAAAAATTCCGTAGAGGAGTTTGACCCAACAATTAATGCGGACTGGAGCGGGAGCTGACTTGGGAGCAATCGAGAAGCTTCCCTCGAGCGTTGACCCGGAGTTTGACCGTCGGCTTGAGGAGAAGGAGGGGTACCTGCAGAAAACCCTCCGATGCCTAAGTCAGTACGTTTCTTAGTAGTGGAGTACAACAAGTTGGAATTAAATGGATTATCGGGACGTCGAGCCTCCTTTATATAGGCGATGACTTACTTCGGGAACAAGCCGTCATTATTTCTGCTTTGATGGCTGCATTTATTTACACACTTATAATGACAATTATTGCTGCATTAATAACAGTTAATCATTGCATACTTACTATCGTCATTCATTGCGTATTTATGATGGTCATTAATTGCACACTTATAATCATAATCATTGTGCGTAGTTATTGTCGTAATAATAGCCGCATCCATGACTGAAATTTAACGTCATACTAACTACGGAGTTAATCGCCTTAATTGCAGGCCCAGCAAAATTTGACCACTCCCATAATGCCCCCAAATTTTCTCTTTGGACACTCGTCCTAAGAGGAAATTTCCATTCTCTGGCTGCTTCAAATCTTGCCTCGAATATTTTCTCTAGCCCTGGCCGTCCCGATTCTTTCCTAGAGCCCTGGCCGCCTCGATTCTTTCCTCAAGGTGAAGATTCATTTTTAGCATGAGACATGGAATTGCCCTCATTTCCCTTTGAATCTGATCAACAACATTTTATTCTCCTTGGCCACCAGCCTTGGGTATTTACTCTAGCCACTAGCCTTACACATACATTTCAACAACATTGACCACAAATATATTTCAAATATAAAAGGAAAAAGTCAGAATATGATTATTAAAGGAAAGAACGCTAGTCTACTTTACCCAGACTTTTATCACTTCGGGCTTGTATTCCATCACTCCCAGTCCTTAGTGATAGAAATAGAATCCCGTCAGGGGTAGCTCCCGCCATCACTTTTTAGGGATAAGTGTTTCCCACAGACGGCGCCACTTGTTAGAGGTGAAAAATTTCGTAGAGGAGTTTGACCCAACAATTAATGCGGACTGGAGCGGGAGCTGACCGGGAACAATCGAGAAGCTTCCCTCGAGCGTTGACCCAGAGTTTGACCGTCGGCTTGAGGAGAAGGGGGGTACCTGCAAAAAACCCTCTGATGCCTAATTCAGTACGTTTCTTAGTAGCGGAGTACAACAAGTTGGAATTCGATGGATTACCTGGACATTGAGCCTCCTTTATATAGGCAATGACTTACTTTGGGAACAAGCCGCCATTATTTCTGCTTTGATGTCTGCATTTATTTACACACTTATAATGACAATTATTGCTGCACTAATAACAGTTAATCATTGCGTACTTACTATCATCATTCATTGCGTATTTATGAAAGTCATTCATTGCGCACTTATAATCATAATCATTGTGCGTAGTTATTGTCGTAATAATCGCCACATCCATGACTGAAATTTAACGTCATACTAACTACGGAGTTAATCGCCTTAATTGCAGGCCCAGCAGAATTTGACCACTGCTCCCACAGCTCTTGATTTTCTGGGAGCACCACCCTTTCAGCTGCTTTATGATGGGGTGAAGCTCGCACTTCAGAACTCGAAGAGCTTCAAGACTCAGTTGAAGCTGATTCAACATCGACATTGTTATTCTTGTCCTTAATTTTCTGCCCTACACAAGTTATATATAGGGATGCTTCATGTAATCTTATTCCCAACATAAAAGGGAAATCATTCCTAATACCACTAGAACCAAGTTTCTGAGAAGCACTAGCTAGAATTTTGGAACTGCAAGTAGTTCTATTCCCAACATAAAAAGGAGATCATTCCTAATACCACTAGAATAAGGAAATACTATGTTTTGGAACTTTCGGAACCGTAAGTAATCCTATTCCTAAAATAAAAAGGAAATCATTCCTAATACCACTAGAATAAGGAAATTTCTCAAAAACATAGCACTAGACTTTCGGAACTGCAAACCCATGATTTCCAGAGAAACTGAACTGCCACCATACATATTTACTCAGTCACCTTCTAATTAGTAATTACTCAGAGTATGAAGAGCAATTTTCATATGAAAGCTAGTTAAGTTTCGTGCATCTTGAAACTATGGTCATTATTTCAGTAGTGCATCTGCATAC
>LYNE01012294.1:0-11866 GCA_001662545.1 Rosa x damascena | reverse complement strand
TTAAGTTTTACTTATACATTTGAAAGTACTTATTTTTCGTCCACTCACTCTAACTGATTTTAAATGTTTTCCCCTGGGCCCTTCGGTTTTAAATGCCCAATTTGCAGGCCAGTTTAGCTTGAGGTCGAGCGTACTTGGGGTTGAGGCATAGCTGTCATAGCTTCCGCATTATAAAAGTATTGGTCGTTTATCTTGTATTCTACATTCTTGTACGCCTGAGAAATAGATTGCTCTGATAACTCTTGAGATTAATATTCTTAAGTTTCAGAATTGTTTTGTGATATGGGAGATGTTGTAATATAGGGAGCAAGGTGGCTCCAGGAGAATAAGGATGGATGATTTAGAAGTGTAAATGTTTTTTTACAGGTTTTGGGTTGTCCATTTTTAGGGGAAGTTCTGTCAAATTTTTGGTAGAATTTCTTCTAAGGTGGGCCCCGCAGGGCCTCTTCGGATTTCAGGGTGAAATTCGGGGCTGGTCCTGTCACTAAACCACCGCCACTAGCTGGAACAGTCAACAGTGGAGCTATAGTCAATCTAGTCTTCAGCTCATTAAATGCTTTCTCACAATCATCATTTCATACAAACTAAATGTTTTTCCTTGTCAACTTGGTCAAAGTTGATGCGATACTGGAAAATCCTTCAATGAATCGCCGATAATACCCTGCTAACCCAAGAAAGCTACGAATCTCGGTAATAATAGTAGGGTGACTTCAGCTCATCACCGCATCACCGCCTCAACTATAGAAGGATCCACAGTGTGAGCCCCTGAAAATTTTAGTTAATTTCCGAAAGTAATTTCTCGCCAATAGGATTTTTCCGCAAGGTGATTCAAGAGAAGGAAATGACTTTGGAGATTGTTTTAGTATCGAGACCACCTATTGGGCCTTATGATTTAAGTTTGGGCGGAAATTCTTTCATTTGGGCCTAAAAGGTTATCGAAGTTTAGTGAGGCGACCGTTTGTTGAAGTTTCGAATACGATAAATTGAGTTGTAATAAAGTTTTGGATTTTGGATTTTTACGAGATCGAGTTTTGGGCCTAGGATGAAGTCAAGAATTAATTTAAGAAGTTTCCGACGAAAAACGAATTAAAGAAAAGTTACGAGCTGAAAACCAAAAGCATTTAGCTAGAGGAGTGTTCGTAATTCGTTGGAAGGGTAAAATCGTCAATACACACGGGTTATAAACATGAGGAAACCTAGCAGACTCCTCATTTCTCTCTCTCTCCCTCAGCTGCACTCCTCTATCTCTCCCCGAACACTCTCTTCCTCAACATCCCATCACCAGAAGACGTCGAGCGCACATCGCCGGAAATCAAGCTCTGCATGCCTTCGTTCTTCAAACCACCACCATATATGGAGTCAGCATCTCTCCCTTGACCAAAACCCCATAACCCCGAGCTCTGACTCCGACTAGAGCCGCCTCACGCGCTACACTCGCTGCCGCTGGCACTTGAGCCACCACCACACCGTCGCTCATGGATGCCGGATTTCCACACAGTTTCGATTAGGTAACCATCGTACCCTTTTTTGATTAAAACCCTGAATTTCGATGTGGATTGAGAAACCCTAATCTACTGCCGTTTAATTTGGGAACTGAGGTTTGAGGAGTTCTGCATTTTGGAGGACTTTAGGTCTGTGAAGTTCGGGAATTTGGAGTTTTGGAAGGGAGGAGCTGCTGGGCCAGATAAGTTGATGTTGAGGAATGGTAAGAAACTCGAGACCTTGTTTTGGATATGGATTGGTTGAGAATGGATTATTGATCTTGTTTGTCTATTAGGGATCTGAAAGAAGGTTGGTGGTGGGAATGCAGCTATGACGAAATTGGTTTCTGTTTCGGAAAAGAAGAATGGTAAGGGGACTGTGCATTCTGGGATCTATATGGTTGTGTGCTGTTTGTATTGATAGAAGTTATGGCATTACAGAGTAAACAAATGAGATATGGTTATGCTGCTTGTGTATTAACAGTTATGTTGGAAACTTGGCATGAATAAGTATGAATCGGCTTATTAAGTAGATGAGAATTGTCTTGAGAATTAAAAGGATGAATTTGTTATCGACGTCGAAATGTAAAATAAGAATGGAATCAGTGGTTTGGTCAAATGCATGAGAAAAGTGATAAATAAGAATGGACCGGATTTTGATAAGTGAATTATGTGGGACCTTCAATTTAAGGTCCGTGAATAGAAATATTCCAAACATATCATATCTCGGATACGTAAGAAATTATTCGGGAAACATATCATATCATACCCCTGCTCGTCCCTCGCTGCGTCCGCGGGTGATTATATCATTTCATTAGCAGAGCCACGTCCCAAAATTTCCAGCGTCTAACTCCTATATAATGTCTACAGCTACAGCCTCCGAACCCTAATCCTTGAACACCATGATTAGGAGAGCCGCCTGCCTAGCTTTAAGGAAGTTCTTGTCTTCTCCTCCTCCTGCTCCTAGCCCTGTAACAGGAGGAGTCCTTGGCTTGTCAATAAAAGGTAATTGTTGTGTTTCTTGTCAAATTTTCGTTTTCTGGTGTTTTTGTTACTTTCTAATAATCCTTTTCTTTGCAGCTGGTATTTCTACTGATATTATTGCTCCGGGTACTGGTGGTATGTTTTCAGTTCGGTTTCCTGCTTAGTTCAAATTAGTATGGATTTGCTCGGTGTGCTTTTTTCGCTTGCATATTTTGTTGTGTGAAAAGAAGCTGGGATTTCATTTGTTCTGGAAGAATAAAGAAGCTATCTTTGTCTGTTCCCTCCCCCCTCCCTCTTACTCCCCAAGTTTTGATTTTGGTTTGTTTACTCTTTCCGGAAGAAGAAAAAGTTAAAAGTAGTGGTAATGAAAAACTTTGCGGCTTACTGTTTCATGTTTGTTGCTTACCTTACCTTTTTTCGCCTTGAAATTATTAGTGATCAAGATATAGTTCAAATTTTGTTAAGAGTTTTATATTTCTGACTGCGTTCAATTTTATTTCAAATTAGTCTGTTATACTTTTGCTCATATGTTGGGAGAGCTGAGTTTTAGACCTCAGCTCTCTTCAATAGTCAGGGAAATGATTTCCGATCTCGGCGATGATGTTGTTGACAGTATGCTAAGCGGGGCTTGCTTTGGATCACTTGATCCAAGCATGTTGACTGTCTCGGGCATTAGATTGATGATCGCTAGGACCTATTGTTCCGCTCCGATGCAGCTTTCACTCCTACAGCAGTATAGGGGTTTGCTTTTCTACTACTCTGCAGTAAACGTTGGAGAACATGCCTATGAGGATGACAGTTTTCTAAGTGAAATCCACAAGATTCGAACGGTGTAAGTATTTCTTTTCTATTTCTTTGCTTCAATATTCTTTTTCTCTCTGCTAGTAATTATGTGGTAATATTTGTTTTTTTTTTTTCTCAATTTTTGCAGGTCCGATATTGTTTTTATAGTGATGCATCCACGCTTGCATTTTGCAAACAAGTCGGTGAAATTTATCACTTCAGCTGTACTTATGTTGCAGTACGCAAATATAAGATTCCAACATGTTCATCATAATGTGATTCATAGAAGGGTTTCCTGGGGCAAGGCCTTCCAGTGTTTTCATGTTGGTCAGATAGATCTCCCTGCATTGATAAATGGTATTGAGAATCAAGCTATGCGGGATTCACTACTGGAGGGGATTAAATACTTTAATGGCCAAGCCCCTGATCTTGGAGGTTTGCGAGTGAATTCTCCAACTATTGCAGCAACAGTGTTTCATAACTATTACAAGCATCTTTTTACCAGTCGTGTTATTCATAATGTGGGTGATTCCTGTGCGGTGGTACATGACTTGCTTCCTCAGATCCCTACGTATCTTTGGGAATTTATTAAATTTCAGCATACGAAGTCTCTTTTTCCGTTGCTAGATCTGAAGATGTTGGTCAAATTAAGGTACTGTTTTCCATTATTTCATTCCTTTTTCAATTTTTTCTTGTCAGTACTTGATGGAACTGTGTACGATCTTCATTGTAGGCAGGTGCAGTTTACGGATATGGTCTTTGTTGACTGCTCTGCAGAACGCAAACCGGGGGCCCCTTTATATGATCTATTCGTTAGTGGATTTCAGAAAGATATGACATGCCAAATGCTGATCGATCATTTCTCAAGGTTTGGAGGTGTTGCCACGGTATGTGATATTGTAAATTCTCTATTTTATGCTTTGTTTTTGAGATTTGTTATGTGGGATTAACTCTGTGTCTTTCTTTTTAGTATTCATCCCTGAAAAGCAGTTTTTGAATGTAAAAGCCCACTTGTTCTACGGATTTGTTGCCTTTCATGATAAAGACTCTGCCATTGTAGCTATACAGGCTACGGATAATCTGGTATGTTACTATTTGTCGACAAGACTGCCTTTTACTGTTTATGCAAATTTCGATTTTAGACGCATCATCAGGTATTTTACTATTTGTCGACAAGACTATGTCTTTTAGTTCATGTTTATGCAAATTTCGATTTTAGACGCGTGCTGAGATTATGGTTGCTGCATATACATTGAGTTACATATATGCTTTTGGTCAAACTATGAAGCCTGATAATTGTTTTTTTTGTTGAAATCAGTTGTCTCCCAAAACATGCTTACTGTTTTCAGTAATATAGTTGCAGGTTAAGTATAACTGTTTCCATATTAGAAATTAAATTTGTTTTGAGATTGAACAACAGTAAACAGATGTGTTGCACAAAGCAATTCATTAACTTAAAAGAGGACCATGAATTTGTGTTTTTACCTCTTAAGCTGCATTTGTATTGTCTTTGAAAGAAGTTTAAATTGTGGAACAGCATTGCACATGATCTTTGAACTTGTATTTCGATACTCAGTGACTTCTCTTATGTCATAAAGATGTTGATTGTCTTTTTGGATAACTTGTGCAGTGGTTAAATGAGAGAAGGCTGTCGGTGATACCAGTCAACAATGACCCATATGGACTAGAAGAAGTCCTAGCTTTCGGAATAACTATTTTCCTCAATGTTTGGTGCATGCGGTTCATTACAAATAAAAATATCCAATACTTACTGGTGGCCCAAATAGCAAGATAGCATTCTGTGGACAACAACCTTCAAACAAGCGTAACAGTTCGGTCACAATCCCTTCCATATCATTGTCTATCGGCTCCAAAATTGGATATTTATCGATAAGAAGCCGATAGACATGCTCAATAACAGCAGGAGATAAAGTCCTCAATTTTTCGGGGAGCTCCCCATCAGCGCCACAAAGTTGTTTGACACTGAAAAACAAATATCGAATGGTTACCGACTTAGCAAAATACAGTACAGCAAAAGCGCATCATAAACAGAGATTAGAAATTGAGGACTAAACAGAGATTAGAAATTGAGGACTTTATCTCCTGCTGTTATTTAGCATGTCTATCGGCTTCTTATGGATAAATATCCAGTTTTGGAGCCGATAGACAATGATATGGAAGGGATTGCGACTGAACTGTTATGCTTGTTTGAAGGTTGTTGTCCACAGAATGCTATCTTGCTATTTGGGCCACCAGTAAGTATTGGATATTTTTATTTGTGGTTTTAAAATTTTTCGACCCAATGATCGATCTTATACCTGTTCATCTTTTTAGGGAGCAGGAAAAACCATGATTGCTAAAGCTTTGGCCATAGAGGCCAAAGCTGTGCTTTTTCAACTCTCCCCATCTTCAATTGTTAAATGGGTAAGGGTGTTCTGTTTGGCTGTGGTTGTTTATGTACATTCGTGCATTGTTTTTGTATTTTTTAAATTGAAAAATAACGCAATGTAGTAGAAATGCGTTATTGTGCTGCTTTAGTTTTACTAGTGTTGCTCTAATTTGTGCAGGGTGAGGATACCGTGCACGCATTGTTTGCTGTTGCTCAATGCTCTAGGCCTGCTGTGGTCTTTTTGGAGGATATTGACGCCCTACTGCCATATGTAATACTTGCTCTCTCTTTGTTATACGGTTACTAGTCTATGGTGTCACTCTGTATGCTTTACACTAATTCCACAGCCTATTATTTTGGTCAACTCTTACTGTTAATTGTGTATGGTGTCGGTTTGTATGCTTTGCACCAAGTTCACATTTGGTCTCTCTTACTGTTAATTGTGTATGGCGTCGGTTTGTATGCTTTGCACCAAGTTCGCATTTGGTATTGGTTAACTCTGTTACATGTATGCCTTATTTTTACAGCATATTGCAATTCGGTCAACTGTATGTGTACTTACGTTTTCCATGTGTACAGCTTCGTTGTTGGGATAATTGGCTTGCTGATCAAATCCTGGTTATCGGTTCCACTAGTAGACCGGAGCAGCTAGATGCTGCAACCTTGATAAGGTTCAGGGAGAGGTGGTACATTCCATTACCTACCAAGGGGAAAAGAGTGCTGCTGCTGAAGAAGTTCCTTCAAAACAATGAAATTTGTACTTTTACGGATGAGGAAATTGAAGAGGTATCCTCCTTTACCGAAGGATACAGCGTGGAGGATATTATCTCTGTCATTCATATGGCTGCAGTTCATGCCAACCAGCGTGCGGGGAGATCGGCTGTGATTCAATATATGGTGTGTTTTTGCACTCAAGACTTGATATGATGATTGTCTTATATTTTTCCCATATTTTCCTTCGACCAAGATAATGATTTTGATTGTCTATGTGGTAGGATTGTGGCGATGCTTTAATTCATTCAAAACCTCGTTTCTCGGAGGAAGAGATCTCTAGCATAAAACACTGGATGTCCAGGTTTATTTTGGCCTTATGCCCACTCTTTGTTACATTCTTTTAGTTTACTTGTAAATGGTTTGTATTAGATCATTGTTTCTGGGTTTAGTGTTTGCTTATTTAACCAGAAAAAGTTCCCGGTTAATTAAAATAATATTGGTCGACAGTATTTTCTTTTCTCTCTTGTTTTCTTTTTCTTTTCTTCCCTTTTTTTCTCTCTCTCTCTTCCTCTTCCTGTTCTCCCTTTCTTAAGCTTCAAATTTATGCGAGTATTTGGATAAATTGTGGAAATTTTTGGCCTTATGCCCACTCTTTTAGATGCCCACTCTTTGTTACATTCTTGTAAATGGTTTGTATTAGATCATTGTTTCTGGGTTTAGTGTTTGCTTATTTAACCAGAAAAAGTTCCTGGTTAATTAAAATAATATTGGTTGACAGTATTTTCTTCTCTCTTTTGTTTTCTTTTTCTTTTCTTCCCCGTTTTTTTTTTTCTCTCTTCCTCTTCCTGTTCTCCCTTTCTTAAGCTTCAAATTTATGCGAGTATTTGGATAAATTGTGGAAATTTTTGGCCTTATGCCCCCTCTTTGTTACACTCTTTTAGATGCCCACTCTTTGTTACATTCTTTTAGTTTACTTGTAAATGGTTTGTATTAGATCATTGTTTCTGGGTTTAGTGTTTGCTTATTTAACCAGAAAAAGTTCCTGGTTAATTAAAATTGTATTTTCTTTTTCTTTTCTTCCCTTTTTTTCTCTCTCTTCGTCTTCCTGTTCTCCCTTTCTGAAGCTTCAAAGTTATGCGAGTATTTGGATAAATTGTGGAAATTTTAATGATTTCTTCATTTTTCTCTCTTCCTCTTCCTGTTTTCCCTTTCTTACGCTTCAAAGTTATGCGAGTATTTGGATAAATTGTGGAAATTTTAATGATTTCTTCTTGGTTTCATCTGTAAATTGTTTGAAACAAAGTTTATTGTGATATGTTTGACATTGCAATTGTATGTTGTTGATGAAAACGGGGATATTTGCCTTTTCAGCTGCAGTAAGAGGGGGGAAGAGATTCGCCTTTTCAGCTTCAGTGAGAAGGGGGAAGAGATTGGTCAAGAGTTAGGACATGAGTTAGCTTAGACTTTTATCTCTCAATACTGTAACGTTTGTTATATTCACTGTGTTACAGATTTGTCAATGAACTATTAGAGCATCTCCAATGGCTTTTTCTTTTGGTTTGGGTCAAATTTGAATTTGACATATGGTTTGGGTCAAGTTTATTGTGATATGAATTAAGACCATGTAGTTAACAGTCTATTCTGTCTTTACCAAGCTCACCAGCATTGAATGTCTGACCACAATGCAACATGACAGGAAATTGAGATGTAACTTAACTGATATTCCTTCATTCTTAGTGAGTAACAAGATATTGCAGAAAAAGAACAAAGCAAATAGGTGCAAATCTGGTAGGAAGTCCGATATATAAAAATCACAAGAGCTTATTAGTGAGGCATTTAACTCATAAATATTATCACAGTCCTTACTACAGACCAACAAAACAAAATCTAAAAAGTGGACTATCAGTTTGATACAAACTCCATTGAATTGACCTCAGGCCTTCACATAATTGGATACCACAGGGCTATAAGGCAAATGCATATATGTACACCACAGTTTTGGCATATTTCACAACAAATGAAGGAACCAATTATCTATGTGCTTACTGCATGCTAACAGGTTCACCCGAGTCATCTGCAATCTTGTGCTTACTACATGCGAACAGCAAATTTATGATCATGAGCCAATTAAAAGTCAAAACCAATCTTCATATTTAAATTTGTATATACATGGCAGTGTATGCGCATGTGGTCAAAAGAGCTTATTTTTATTTTTTATTCTGAGCATTCCTTTTCATTCTGCAATGTGTTAAAATTCTGATGCAGGGACCGAATAAAGCAGTTCCAAATGGTAATTGTAAGATTCAGAAAGCTCTCAAATACATACATCAACTAATGAACTCCTTACTATTTCAATTAGTTGAAGTCCTATTTAAACATAATGGACTAGAGTAAACAAATACCAAGCTATTGATACAAACTAAGAAATAAACAGAGACAAACTGCAACTAGATGCCACTGGATACCACAAGCCTTGTTTTGTTATGCTAATTGCCTTAAACAACAAAACAAATAAAGATCACCACGTTCCATATACTTACTAATACACAAGTCTTTAGGCTATAGCAACTCTGTTCTCATCTACGAGCAAAAGTCTCTAGGCTCACAAATGTGTTGGACACCCTCAATTATCTATGGCAATATAAAACAAATATGAATGAGAAACCAATGCCTCAAAAAGCAAAACATAAAAATAGCAAAACTCACTCACAAATAGCAAACTCTATTGTCAAACATTAAGCCTTCATTCAGATTCAAATAAACTGTCACAAGGAATAAATATAAAATTGATACAAACTGCCTCAAAAACAAAATATACTTACTGATTCTAGCCAAGTGACGTTGCCATATGTGCTCAACTAGATCTGCTTGGAGCATAGTATGTGTTCCTTTGTCACGAATTCGCAAATGATTGCTGATAAAATCCTCAAACTCTATTGTGTGATTATGTGAAACCAAAACATCATCAATTTCCATATCTGATTCAGCATATTGCCTTGCTAGAGTTTCAAGATCATCTTGTGCAATGCGTTCAGGACGTTCATCTTCAATAATCATGTTGTGCATTATAACACATGCTTTCATGATCTTTTGAAGCGTTTCACGATCCCAACAACGAGCCGGTCCACGAACAATTGCGAAACGTGCTTGAAGCACTCCAAATGCACGTTCTACATCTTTCCGACATCCCTCTTGAGCTTGAGCAAAAATCTTTGCTTTCTCTCCTTGTGGACAAGGAATGGTTTTGACAAAAGTGGCCCATTAAGGATATATGCCATCTGCTAGATAATATCCCATTGTATATTCATGATCATTGATCTCATAAGTGACCGGAGGGGCTCGGCCTTAACGGAGGTCGGCAAATAAAGGTGAATGCTCCAACACATTAATATCATTGTGAGAGCCTGGTAATCCAAAAATAGAATGCCATATCCAAAGATCCTGTGAAGCAACAGCTTCAAGAATCAATGAAGGTTCACGATGATCTCCACGAGAAAACATACCTTTCCAAGAAACCGGACAATTCTTCCACTTCCAATGCATACAATCGATACTGCCAAGCATTCCTCGAAACCCACGACTCTCACCAATCGATAGCAATCTAGAAATATCATCAGAAGTTGGTCTTCTTAAGTATTCAGCACCAAAAACTTCAATAACAGCTTCAACAAACCTTCTCGTAGCTTCAATTGCAGTGGTTTCACCAATTCTAAGATAATCATCCACAGCATCTGCCCCAATTCCATAAGCATCCTCATAGCAGAAGTAACCTTTTGTAGAGACGATATGTAAGACCCCTGAAATTCGTTATTAAATTCTAATGGTTTCCGGTAATTAATTAAGTGTTTGTTGAGCTATTTCGTGGTTCGAGGGTGGAGCGGAAATTAGTTCGAGCAATTATTCGCTCAGAAAGCTTTGATTCAAGGGTTGACTTTTTATACGTTTGGATTCTGTGAAAACTTCCTTCACGGATATTGTAGATCACATCGATACGAGTTTGTGCATATGCGGAACGTGAAAATCGGAGTTCGTATGAAGGAGTTATCGCATTTGGAAAAAGTTTCCATTTTGGTTAAATAGGAAAAATCTGAAAAAAAAATCAGAAAAATCAAAGTTTCCAAATCTGGAAACTTTCTCTCTCCCGAGCCATTTTCTGGGCTCTCTTTTGTCCGGCCATATCTTCCTCCACAGACCTCCAATCGACTTGATTCCAAAAGAAAATTTTCTCGTCTTGAAGTCATTTACAACTTCCCAGAAGATATCGAGGTGAAATACGAACTGTGAAGAGCGCCACAAGGCCGAGAAGCTGCACAGCTCGAGCTGAAATCTCCCGAGCTGCTCCTCCCTTCGCCGGCTGATTTCTTCCTCCTCCGGCCACCATAGGACGCGATTCAAAGTGGGTTCTCTTCGCCTCAATCCCCTCTTGAGGTTTGTGGAAGAATTGGAGCATGAAACGAGCTGTGGAGGGCGGTGCAAGGCCGAGATGTTGTACGGTGGAACTGCTATCGCCTCAAATCGCCGGGCTTGGTTCTCCCAGCTCCGGCCACTATAGCTCGAGATTCTTGAGGGATTTTCGGCTTTTCTAGCCCAGAAGACGTAGAAGCTATACCCAAGAAGGCTTGCAGCGATTCGATCTGTGGTGATCGAATTTTGGAGTTTGTGAAACTAGGGTTTTTCGAATCCATTGGCTTGCGAGGTAAAATTTGATCTTTTGGCTTATAATCTGACTTTGGTGTAGTTATGAAAAGTGAAATTGGAGTTGGGATGAAGAACTTTCATGTTGGAAGTTTTGTCAAATTTTGACTTTGATTTGGCGGCGGTGCCGCCACTGTTGTGGTGTTTTCCGGCCACTTCCGGCCACCCCAAGAACAGTTTCTGTCCATTTTTGTGTTCTACGTGTCGATAAGATCGTTTGCATATATAATTCATAAATTTTGGATATCGTATGATTAAGTTATGAATTTTCAAAGTTTTAGGGTTTTCGGTTCGATCGATTTTCGATCCGTGAGGATTCGGCTGTCCGTTTGACTTGTCGTTTTGTTATGTTGATCGTATAAGTGTTCCGGAGACCTCGGGTGGTCTCTAATGAAGTTTTGCCTCGATTGGCGTTACTTTTGGATTGTGGGATTGATTTGGGAGTTTCGAAATTTAATTATTTTTGGTGATTCGTGTACTGAATCGAGGTTGTACTTGCTTTAGGTGATTGATAGTACGTCCGGTAATTTATCTTGGCTGTTAGCAAGGTTTTAAGTTTCTCCGAAACTGCCGAAATTTCCGTCGAAATTTCCGTAAATTTGAAGTATTGAAACGAAATTCATATGCTATATCATTTCCGTCAGGAGTTTCTCGAAATTTACAGAAATTTTCCGTACATTTCCGCGAAATTCTAAATTTCCGAAATATCTACACACAGAAAATATATTTAAAAATTCAAACCGAAATTTTGTCCGAAATTTCTTTGAAATTTCTGTTAAATTCGTATTTCACAGTTTTTGACTTTTAGCTGACAAAATAT
>LYNE01012291.1:0-11508 GCA_001662545.1 Rosa x damascena | reverse complement strand
TATGCTTATATTAGAGTAAATATATAAATATATAAATATATAAATATATAAATATATATATATATATATATATATATATACAGTGCTGCTACGGTGCGGAAGTCCATACCGTCCTCACGATACGGATTTCCTGTTTTTCTCCACTTCTGATCACATTTTCACATCTTAACCGTTTAGTTTTTAGGTCCTAATGTATAGATCACCTCTGCATAAATTAAGCCAATTTGGTGATCGTTAAGGCATCCAAAACTGCAAATTACAACAATGTACACGAACGGTTCAGGTTCGACAGATTCGGTTCGTTCGTGTAATTGCAGTTTTGGATGCCTTAACGATCACCAAATTGGCTGAAATTTTGTAGAGATGATCTATACATTAGGACCTAAAAACTGAACGATTAAGATCAAAATATGTGATCGAAAAGTGGGTGAAAACTGGAAATTTGTACAGAAATTAGTACGAACATCCGCACCTGAGAAAAATCTTATATATATATATATATACATGGTCCGGATCAATGAACACATTATTTGACACAATTTTTTACACCACATGATAATTGTGTCAAATAATGTGTCCATTCATCTAGCTTTATCTGCCAGCACGCCATTGTGGTATGGATAAAAACTAGAAACATCTTAAAAAAGTATATAGAAATTATTCCTACTTAAATAGGGCTTGCAACCTAAAAAATTTAGACCGGCACAGGCTCCTTCCCTGTAGGGTCAGAGCTTGAACAGTCTTCAGCAACCAACAACCTCGTTAACAGGTTGATCTTGCTCTTATTGATCTTGTCCAAAAAAACTGCAACAAATTCAAACAAGCCTAGCATATCAAACTGGAGACAAAGCCCAAAGGTCTAGTTCCAGGCAAAACCAGAGCTAGCAAGAGGACAATGTCCCTACACCTCCTACCGATTCATCATCGTCGTTGCAGGTAGTGGACCTTTCCAACATCACATCAAGGCTGAAAATCTGTAGTTCTGCTGCCTCTCTTCTACAAACATATTAGCGCAAGTCTCAATACAAGCCCACAAATTCCTCCTCGACTGCGCTGCAACATGTATGCCTCTTGCCGAAAAGGAACCTTGATCTGAAACCCACCGACGTCAATACCAGACAATCGCCGATCAAGATCCTTGATCCTAAATCAATCAACGCACCTTGACTCAGATGCAATCACTAATCTGCTGCATACCACCAAGACTTCTACAAAGCCTTGCAATCTACAATCTATCAACCGCCAGACAGGATTGATGCTAGACTCGGCAATGAATGTCGCCGTCAACGCTAGAGTTCTGCTATCCCTCTCGCTAACAATTTATACACCTTTGTCAGAGAGATAAAATCAATGGGCTAGAATTTTGTTTCTGTACTTTTTATGTCATGTTTCCATATTTTTTTTTATTTTGATAGTACCCCTGGATGTATGTAAGAGGCCTTTTTTTTATTGTCAAAGATGTATGTAGGAGTTGGTAGTATTTCATTCGTGTTGTATTAGAGTTTTGGTTGAATGTATTGTTTGAGGAAATATTTTCTAGCTCAGGATCCTTTCACCTTGCTTGAGGTTCTTTTATTGCAAGATAATAACCACTAAAGAGGAGTTAATAGAGGAAGCTGGGTTTAAACTCATTGTTTCCATGGTGGTTGTCATTGGTGTCAAAAAAAAAAATGGCATTGAAAATTGAATCTGCAAGGAGGGACTTGAAGAAAGCATCTATGCTAAGAATTTTTTCTTTTGTGTCATGTGAGATGGATTGCAACCACATGTACTAAGTACTAACTATCATTGTTGTAATTATTAAAAAAAAAAAAATCCTACAATCCAATTTTCTCTTCCACTATATTTTCTATGCAATAACTGTTTCTTCCATTATCTTTTCCTTTTTATTTTCTCATAAAAAAATATAAAAAAATATGACACATACAGAGCATGCATGAGGGAAGGCTAGAGACTTTTAGGATAAGAGTGTAAAAGAGTATAAAAGAGAAAGTAATCTAAAGAGTTAGACGTGTGAGAGCTTTACTCTTTTACACTCTTATCCTAAAAGGTTCCTAAAATTAAAATACAAATTAGGAGTTTTGACCATTTACCCTAATTCTAAAGACTTTTTTCCCCCTTACACCACTCACTAATTTTTTTTCCTACTTACCCATAATGACTCTACTAAGTTCTTCCCTAATACCTAATTAAGTTTTATTTTTTTAGACTATTTTGCCCTCATCCATTTGTCACATAGAGAATGGAAGAAAGAGAAGTCATATGAGACTTTCCGGAGTCCGGTCACCGGACGCTAGACTTCAGTCACAGATCGCTGGAATCTGGCAGCTGGACTCGGATCACCTGTTGCCGGAATCCTGTCCCTATTGTCGGCCATCGGACTTCTCTGAAAACCTCTCCGGAGGTCCCCAAAGAGATTGTCAGAGATCTTATAGGTCACCAGAGAGGTTTATTATCCCCCAATAAATACTTATTAAGGGTAATAAAAGTTTATGAAACCTCGCTGGAGGTCCCCAAAAAGGTCGTCGAAATCTCATAGGTCGCCATAGAGGTTTATTACCCCCTAATAAACCTTTATTGCCTCCCAGTAAACGTTTAGGTCGCCGGAATGAGAGCTAATCTCCCTAAAATTAGACAAAAAAAAAAACTTTTATTAAGGAAAAAAAGGAGGAGATCACTTGAACATTTATTGGGGGGCAATAAATGTTTATTGCCCCCCAATAAATGTTTTATTAGGAGACAACAAATTTTTTTTTTCCTTTCTTTCTAGGCCTTTTGCCTCCATTTTACCCAAAAAAAAAAACAAAGAGGACACGAGGCCTAAATTGGACAGATCTCCAGGAGACAAGCCACCGCTGGCTCGTGTTGTCCCTACCACTGCTGCACGCTCAATCTCCACACTCTTCCTAAGCAATGATTAACTCTCTTCAGTCGAAAACCCTTTGGCCTTAAAACCTTGAATAGTTACCTAAACAAAAAATCAATACTCTCAATCTCACAAAGAATGGAAATGAAGAATGATCATCAATAGTAAACTAGACTTACATGATACGAAGCTGTGATTATAATATCTGCACCAGCTTTAAGATAACCAAGATGAACCTGCTCAAAATTTAAGAAATCAAAACAATGGAAGGTAAGCTCCTATTAGTTAATCTAGTCTAAAAAAAATATGAGAAAAATTGAAAGCAATCAAAATGGTAGAGAGAGAAAGAGAGTAGCGTATGGTGCAAATGAGGTGAGAGGAAGTGAGGAGGCAATTGGCGTTCCAGAGAGGATCGTTGAGGTCAACACCATGCCGCTTGATCTCGGTCGCCAGACCACCGTCGATGATTGCCAAGCCGCTGGCCTGCCGGAGAAACTCCCTCATTGATGATGACGACGCAGTTTCGACGCTGATCGGGGGTGAATCGCTCAATGATTTTCTGGACGTCTTTGCGATTGAGCTTGGGGATGGAGGGGTCGGTGTCTAAAACTACGTTGTTCTCCTAGCGATGACGTTGAGGCCTTGTCGCATCTGGAAGAAGCCGCCGGTGGCTGCACCAGCAATGATAGAGTTCCAGGGGTCGACGCCTTCTAGAGAGAGAGAGATCAAGATGAGAGATGGCGCATAATTCATTAATTAGGTTGAGGGTAGAATAGTCATTTTCCTTTAAATTGGATTAGTGGGAATAAAAATTTGTTGCTGAGATAAGTGAGATAATATTTATGGCTTATTTTGGTGCTTTGGGTCAAGAACCCTAGAAATTAAGGAATTACCACTACTATGGACTTTTACATTAGCTTCCTAGCGTAGTACTATGTGTTTTGATTGATTAACCCTCTCGTGCGATTTAGTTATGACAGTTGCAACTGAATAAATCCCTGAAAAGAAAGACGACAAAATTAATCCAACTATTTCAGTAAAAGAGTCATACATACAAAAATGAATTGCAATACATACGAAAAGAGCCATATGCCTAAGTCAACATGGGTTGGGATCATTCAAAGCTCTTGAGAGAAATCATCAAAAGAAACTCCATAAAATCAGTTTAGTCTACATGCACATACCTGAGATTTTCTCTCATTAGCGGCTTTTTTGTACTCAAGCCATAGTAGTTGAAACAGAACTGCTTCTAAACGTGGGTGAAGCCCTGAAGGCATGAAACCCTCACATCCTGGAGAGGAGTTGAAACTTGAAAATACTTGGATGAAACATTTTTCTGGGTTTCTGGGATTGATAGACATGTTGCAATCCTTACTGGGCAGAAATCAAAAAATTCACACAGAAAACACAATTTTGGTTATGCAGTGAAAACCTCAATTTTGAGATTAAAAACATTGTGGGGATCTTACTCTTGAGAACCCAAATAAAATCAATCAACTTATTGATGAAGGATATGGTTCTTTACAAACACATATAGCTCTCTACGCGGCTACAATCTCTAGACTCACTAGAGAGGTGCTTGTCTTGAATCTTGACCTTCGTCTTCACTTGAACGATCTGCAAATATAGCTCCACTTGCACCACCAATCTTCTCTACTGATCTTGAGAGAATCAATGCATGTATATGAATGAACAATGAAACACTTAGACACGGAACAAGTGTTTCATGGACTCCTATGGAACTCTTTCTAAGCAAGCAAGACACACAATAATTCTTGCATCAAAATCCCTACGCAACCAACACTACTTTTCTGAATATATTGAGGAGAAAATAAATTTCAACAATTAAGACTTAACCCTAATTGGACTCCTACTAGGAAAGATATTTTAATATAAGATATCCAATTAAAATAAGCAAATCCTAAATCACCTAGGACTAAAAAAGTACAATTTTATTAGTTGAAAAATATCTTTGTAAAATAAAATCTAAAAACCAAAAGATACTTTCCAAAATTGGACTCCCAAAAACGTAGGGTTGACTAGGATTGACTTGGGATTATGCATGATATGCAATTACCTGAAATTCTCCGAGATCAGTTTTGATGAACTTTATAGGCTTCTTCAGTGCTTTGTATAGGGATGCCAACACATCAAGTATCTTGTGATTGTTGGAAGATGGAAGACATGTTCGGTATCCAATCATTGCTGGAGCTAAAAGGCTTGGGAAGACTACCGTACCATTATAGTTGCAGAATGTAGTGCCCTCAAATATCACGCGTTGTTGACGGTAAGCATGTATCAGGTATTTTTCTCAAACCCTTTATTTTCTCTACTGACAACAGTCATCCTTTGGTCCCCGACCAAGATTTGTGTAATCCTCCTCCTCTGATGAAGGTGGCTGGTTCGGCGGAGGATGGTGGTTTAGATCTGCATGTGGATCTGTGCAATACCAAGACTGATCTCATTGCTGGAAGCTCAATACCAGCTTCTCCTTCTGGCGTGTCTGTACCCATTGGGCCTGGGGCTAATGAGGGGACAAATTTTAGTAATATTGTTAGAGGCCCAATTTCGAATCCTAGTAGTGCTATGCAACTCCACTATTGTAAGCCCAAGGTTGTGGGTTCTAGAAGAGTGGTGTCTCCTCCTTTGGAGGCGGCTGTTGAGGGTGCCAAGGACTGGCAGTTTTGTCTTGTGGGTTATTTTATTGAAAAACGTCTCCCTTTCTCTACTGTTAGTAGCATTGCTCGTAGGCTTTGGTCCAAATTTTCACTAGTTGAGGTGCTTGCAAATGATGGAGGATTTTATTTCTTCAAGTTCACTGATGAAAGTTCTTGTTTGGAGGTTTTAGAATTTGGTCCATGGCATATTTCTGGGAGGACTGTGATTTTGAAGAAATGGCGTCTTGGGATGATTTTGTGCAAGGATCGTCACTCCTCCGTTCCTGTTTGGATTAAATTCTTCAATATTCCTTTGGAATTTTGGAATGCTGAAGGGTTTAGCCATGTTGCTAGTGCCATTGGTAAGCCTCTTTATGTTGATTCTCTTACTGAGAGTAAGAAAAGAATTTCGTATGCTCGCATCTGTGTTGAGGTAAATGCTTCTGAAGAGTTGGTTGATACTTTTGACCTTGCTCTTAATCTTGGATGTGATGATGGTGATCCCGTAGTCGCTGAGATCAGAGTTGAGTACCAGTGGAGGCCTAAGATGTGCTTAAAGTGCAAGGTCTTTGGGCATGCAGAGGCCTCGTGTCCTCAAGCTCGATCGGTGGTGGTTGAGAAAATTCTGGTTTCTCAACCTGCTACCCACTCGAATAAGCCTATAAGCTCCAACAATAGGAGTAATAATTTTGTTGATTCTGCTCCGATTCTTAATATGATTGATGCTTGTGTGCCGAACATTGACCCTAGTGTGGTGGAGATTACTGACCAGGTTGATGCTTCCAATTCTGATCCTATTTTATCATGTCCTGTTTCTGATGATCAAATTGATAAGGGAAGTTTCACTGTTCCTAAGCGTACTGCCACCACCTCTGTTCAACGTACTCTTGCCCCATCCATTGGTGGTGTTTGCACCAGCAATGTCTTTGCCTCTCTTGACTTGGAGGACGATGTTCTTTTGGTGGACTTAGTTAATACGGCTTCGCCTGATACTTCACAGTGGCCTCTGAAAATTAAAGGGAAGAATGTTGATATGCTCCCTGATAAGAAGTTCCTTACGTACTAAGGAAAAGGTTGAATGTAAGGGTCGTGGTAAGGGTAATACATCTACCCGGGTACAGACCTCCTCTAGCTCTCATGATTAATCTTGCTTGTTGGAATGTTAGCGGCCTTAATGGTTACTCTAAGCAGTTGGGTCTGAAAAATTTTATTGCTTCTCATAAGTTGTGTCTTATTGGTTTAGTTGAAACTAGAGTCCAAGCTTCAAACTTTGACTCAATTGCTCGATCTGTGTTTGGTAATTGGGATTTCTCTCACAACTATTTTAGCCATCATCTTGGAAGAATTTGGGTGGGTTGGAATCCTTTGTTCATTAAAGTGATAGTGATTGATGAAACAGACCAAGTGGTTCATTGCAAAGTTCTTATTCTGGATAGTAATGAGGATTTTCTTGTCTCCTTTATCTATGGAGCCAATGATGATAACGATCGTACTAACTTGTGGAATAATTTATCCTCTTTTGCTAATAGCCATGGGAATGTTCCTTGGCTTGTTTTGGGAGATTTTAATGTTGTTAGATTCACTACTGAAATAAATGGTGGTAATGAGGCCCGGTCGAATGCTATGGATGAGTTTGCTTATTGCATCCATGATACTGAACTTGAGGACTTAAATTATGCTGGTTGCAAGCTTACTTGGTGCAACAATCAATACGATGGTACTCTTATTCACAGGAATCTGGATAGATTTATGGGAAATAATGTTTGGCCTTCCAAATTCTTTAACTTCTTGGTAAAGTTTCTACCTCCTGGTATCTCTGATCATTGTCCTGCTCTTGTTTCTCTTGGTACTCTAGTCCAGGGTAGGAAGTCCCCGTTCAAGTTTTTCAATTTTCTTGCTGAGAGAGAAGAATTCTTACCTATTGTTATGGAAGCTTGGAACACTGTTATTGTTGGGTCCTTCCAATATCAAGTTGCTAAGAAGCTCAAAATTATCAAAGCTGAGTTTAAAAAGCTTAATCGTGTTAAAATTCAAGATGTTTCTGTTAATGTAATTGCTGCTAAGGATGCTCTTGATGCCTGCCAACAGAACTTGTATTCCAATCCTATGGATCCCTCTCTCAGATCTCTAGAGTGTGACTTGCTACAGGCTTACTCTAATGCTCTTATCTGTGAGGAAAGTTTCTTTAGACAAAAGTCCAGGGTGCAGTGGCTTTCCTCTGGTGATAGTTGTACTTCTTTTTTCTTTAAAGTGGTGAATAAGAGACGTTATAGGAACCGTATCAACTCCATTTGTCATGGGGATGGGTCTGTTGCTATTATTGATGAGGATATTAAGGTAGAAGCTGTTAGATTTTTCCGATCTTTATTTGGTGGGTCGAGTTCCTCTCCTAGGCCAACCTTTGATGATCTCAAAATATTATTCATAACCCTCTCTCTACTGAGCAATCCTCTGCTCTTGGCTGTGATTTTTCTGATGATGAGATTAAAGAGGTTTGCTTTGCTCTACCTTCTAATAAAGCACCTGGTCCTGATGGTTTTAATGCTTTTTTTTTTTTTAAGAAGACTTGGCATATTATTGGCTGTGATATTATTAAAGCTGTCCAGGAGTTTCTGTCTACTCACAAGCTTCTCCGGGAGTTCAATGCTACCGTTATTACTTTGGTTCCTAAAGTCAGCAATCCTTCTTCCATGAGTGATTATAGGCCCATCTCTTGCTGCAATACCATTTATAAGATTATTTCTAAATTGTTGGCTAATCGGGTGAAGTCTTGCTTACCTTCTATTATTAATCAATCTCAATAAGCTTTTATTGCTGGAAGGAGAATTGGAGATAATATTTTATTGATGCAGGAGTTGCTTAAGAACTATCATAGGAACTCGAGACCTCCCAGGTGTGCTATCAAAGTAGACATTTTGAAAGCTTATGACACAGTTGATTGGGATTTCATTCTTCATGCTCTTAGTGCTTTCAACTTCCCAGCTTCTTTGGTTAGTTGGATAAGATGCTGCATCACGAGCCCAATGTTCTCTATTTCCATTAATGGTGAGCTTGCTGGTTTCTTTCCTAGTAATCGTGGTTTGAGACAAGGAGACCCGCTCTCTCCATACCTTTTCGTTATTGCTATGGAGGTTCTTTCTCGTCTCTTACATCACAAAATTGAAGCTCATCCTGCTTTTAGGTACCACTAGAGATGTGAATCAACCAAGCTTTTGATGACCTCTGTTTATTTGTGGTGGTGATTTTCAGTCTGCTCGGGTGTTAAAAGAGAGTTTAAATTCTTTCTATGGTTTCTCGAGATTAACTGCTAATGCAAATAAGAGCAATATTTATCTCTCTGGTGTTCACTCTGATGAAGCTTCCCTAATTAGAAACTGTTTCGGCTTTCCAATGGGTACCATTCCTTTCAAGTATCTCGGTATTCCTCTCATCACCACTAAACTTTGCTTAAGTGATTGTTCGCCATTAGTGGAGCGTGTGGTTTCAAGGATCCAAAGTTGGGAGAATAAGCTCCTCTCTTATGCTGGTCGTCTCCAACTTGTAAAGTCTGTTCTTTGTAGTTTGCAAGTGTTTTGAGCTTCTCATCTTTTTTTGCCTAAAACGATTCTTAATTCTATTGAGCAGAAATTAAGATGTTTTTTGTGGTCTGGAAGTAGTATCGGCCATTATTCTTCTAAAGTGGCTTGGGAGGTTGTTTGTACACCTACAAGTGAGGGAGGCCTGGGAATCAAAAGTCTTCACATTTGGAACATGGCTCTTATGTCTAGGCATATTTGGACTCTTCTTACTGATGATACTAGTCTTTGGGCTTCTTGGATCAAAGTTAATTTCTTGAGAGTCAATAGCTTCTGGACTGTGTTGTCCCCCCAAGTTTGTTCGTGGAATTGGAGGAAGTTGTTGAAGATTAGAGACCATATTCGTCCTCTTATTAAGCATAATATTGGCGATGACAAGTCTACTTATTTTTGGCATGATCATTGGCACTCTTTAGGCCCCTTGCTTCCCAGATTGGGGCCTGATGCTATTATTAACTCTGGTATTCCTTCCAATGCCTTAGTTAGCTCTTTTGTAATGGGTGTGTCTTGGTGCTGGCCTCTTTTGAATAGTCCTGCCATTCTTGAAGTTGTCAACAATATAGAACACCTTTATCCCAATTCAAGCTGCAAGGACTCCATTATGTGGTTACCCTCTACAACTGGAAAATTCTCTACAGCTTCAGCGTTGGAGCACTTTCGGTATCATTATCCCTCTGTTGATTGGGCAAAGCTTATTTGGTTTAACAATAACATCCCTAGAGCTAGCTTTATCCTTTGGTTGGCTGTTCATGGTAAGCTTGCTAGTGTTGATAGAGTCATTGTTTGTTCTCCTCAAATCAATCCTCTCTGCCCTCTTTATGGTCTGTTTCCTGAGAATATCAATCATCTTTTCTTTACCTGCTCTTTCTCTCGGTATATTTGGAAGAAAGTTCTTTGTTCTTGTGGGGTTCCTTGGCTGAACCCTCCATGGCCTTTATTTGTTGATTGGGCTTCTTCTCGGTGGGGCGGTAAATGTCTCTCTTCTACCATCAAGAAGCTTGGCCTTTCGGTTTCTGTTTACTTCATCTGGAAAGAGAGAAATAATCGCATCTTTAGGAGTGAAAGATGTGTTCCCTCTGTGATTTTCAAGCATATTATCACCACGATTAGATGCAGGCTCATTTCCATCAAGTTTAAGTCCACAAGTACTAATAGAACCATTGCTGAAAAGTGGAACTTAGCTACTACTTAGCTTTTGTCCTTGCTTTGATTTCTTTTTTGGTTTGGTTTGCTTTCTTTTTGGATGGCTTGTTTCCCTTGCTTTTGTAAGCTTTTTGCCTCTGGCTTTGGTTGTACTGGGCTTTGCCCTCCTCTCTTTGGTTTAATATACTCGTTTATTTACCAAAAAAAAAAAAAAATTTGGTTTAATCCATGTACTACAATGCAATTGTAATAGATTGTTGGTGGAAGGCGATTCAAACTTGTTATTGATTGTATCAACAAGCTTTGCGACCCTCTTTGGAAAATCAAAATGCTGGTTAAAGACATTCAGCGTCTTGCTGATTCTTTTGAAAAGATTCCTTCACTCACATCCCTTGTGAAGTGAATTTTCTTGCAGATGCAATTATACTTCAGAGGGCATCCTGAGTTGCTTATTTGGCAAAATGAGCTCCCTCTTTCAGTCTCTTCTATTTTTGTTTTTGACATTAGGTGGTAATGGTGTTGAAAGAGGTTTTAAGCTTTAATGTATTTTTCCTTCTAAAAAAAAAAAAAAAGGGATATGTTCGGTTCGTGTTTGGCGGCCAAGGATCTCAGACACTATTCAGGTCTAGTCACACTATTCTTAGTCAAAACATGTGATTGGAAACTTTCATCCAATTCCTGAATTCCCTGCCAACTAGGAGGAGGGAAGGACTTATGTGTCGATTACCAGGAGTTTACAATAGGACAACCTATTATCAGAATCAAATAAGTTGACTATATATGAATTGGAATCAAATTTAATGGAGGAGAACAAATTTTTACTAACGGTATAAAATTAAAATAGAACATCTCCTTGGATAAACTTGATCAAATACAAGATAAAAATTAAAAACAGTGCATCATTATGATTGACTTCACGTTTTCCCTGGATTGACGCCATTGGAGTAGATTTGCGGTCGTCCTGAGAATCTTGCGCACTACGTTATCCAAGGAAAGGAGGAAACAGCAAGAGACTTTTGGACAACACAAACGCCCTTATTCAACACTCTCTCTTGTAGTCATCGCTCAGTTCACTTATAAAAGCCACACTAATCATTCATTTTGAACACAAACCATGGAGCTGTTAGATCCATCAATGCACGCTGTCTCTGCCTTTCTCTCATTCATGTATTCAGGTACCGATTTCCTTCTTAAACCCATTTTCATTCATGGCTTTTCTGGCTCATTACATCTGCTTCTGTTATTTGTGTTGCTTATCTCCTGGGTG
>LYNE01012284.1:0-11874 GCA_001662545.1 Rosa x damascena | reverse complement strand
TGTGTGACTTCAACCAACTCAATAGCTCTCTCCTAAACCTCTACGGCAGCTGGTTCCTCCACCGGCAGCTCTATAACCCTTTCTTTTTCTAGTTCCTTCACAATGTCATCCACCAAATCCAATCGCTTCTTTGCAACGAAAATAACCTCATTAGCCTTCTACTTTACACATTTTTCCTACAAATTGGAGCAGCTACCTTGTCCAGAACCAACATCCTTGCTAATGTGCCCTCCAAGAGGTGACTTAATGGGAGTGGATCTCACTTCCTATAATTTAGCTTCCAACCTCATTATCCTCTCAGAAAAATGAGCTATCTCTCATGCCACATTCTTCTCTGTTTCCTATTCTATAAATTTCTTACAGCCTTCTTGAATCCTCTCTTCAACACTCTTTCTGTGGTGCTTAGGACACGCAATGTATCCTTTCACAATGCTGCTTGATAAGTTCCCATATGCAGGGAAGTCGTTGATTGTCCAAAAGAGGATTGCTTTTAATGTGAAGTACTGATTCCTATAATCATCATAGACCCCTTCAACCCCATCCCACAAAATCTTCAAATCATCTATCAACGGTTGGAGGTAGACATCAATGTCATTTCCAGGTTGTTTAGGTCTCGAGATTAACAAATTAAGCATCATGTACTTCCTCTTCATGCATAGCCATGGAGGAAGATTGTAGCTCACTAATATGACAGGCCAACAAGAATATCTACTAGATAGGGAACTGTGGGGATTGAACCTGTCAGAGGAAAGCGCAAGCCTTAGATTCCTAGGTTTTGAACTAAAAGCAGGCCACTTATCGTCCACTAACTTCCAAGTACGGGAATCAGCCGGATTCCTCAATTTGTCATCCTTCACTCGCTCATCAGCATGCCAAGTCAAGGTTTTGGCTGTATGCTTCGATTGAAACATTTTTCGGAACCTAGGTATAAGTGGAAAATACAAAAAAACTTTACTTGGAACCCCTTCTTTCTCTACATTATTCTTTCCCAACTTCCACCTAGATATGCCACAAGTAGAGCAGCTAGTGGCATCAACATGACTGTCCCTATATAAGATACAATCATTAGGGCATGCATGTATTTTTTTTATAGCCCATTCCTAATTCACACGAAGTCTTTTTGGCCTCGTAGAAAGATCCAGGTATCTCATTAATTACCTTCTGGAAGCAATATTCTGATCAGTATTAACATATCAGAATAACATGCATCACTTAACCCATGATTTGCTTTCAGATTATACTTTTTAACAAGTCCATTCAACTTTGTAAAATGGGTACAAACAGGGTAAAGAGGTTTATTGCCATCATCAACAAACCTCAAAAACTCATCAAAGTCTTCTGAAAACTTCTCATCATCGTGCCCCCTATACCTATGTGATTAGGTTCCATCTCTACAGTTTCTGAATACCCTTCAGTCTTTGAATTTTCCCCATGGTCAATCCATTTTGTGTATGTTCTATCTTTGCCAAACTCGACTAAATGATCTTTGACAACCCTAGCCTTATGATAGTTAATATGCGCACAATTCAACCCTAGCCTTATGATAGTTATGAATCCTTGACTCCACCAGTCAAATTCAGCCAATCCAAATCTCTGACTCCACTAGTCAAATTCAACCAATCCGAATCTCTGACTCCACCAGTCAAATTCACCCAAATACCAGAAAAATCAAATTATTTCAAAATTACCCAAAAGCAAATTCATGGGCTCTAAACCCTCAGAAATATCTCAAACACAAATCCAAAAATAAATGGGTCATCTACCCATTCAAATCTCAAATACTGGAACTACATGTGGTTTGATCCCGCAATCTGGAATCAAATGATCTATATGCAACCGCATCCTAAACACTATTCCTATCCCAAAAATCCAAGCCTTCCAATGGGTCATTCACTCATTGGAACTCTTGAACTACGATCTTTCCGGGTACGTAGGCAACCCATTCCAAAATTCGAGTACAGCCGCAAAAAGAAATAACCACACACTGGTTTCTTTATAAATGGAATCAAAGGGTATTTCCCTTGTAACAAGGGATTGTAATTGAGAGACACATTCGGTCTTGAATGGGTCAAACCCAAAATAATTAAAACTCTATTTTGTTAATGAATACGAGTGAAATTACGTTGTGTTAGATTTTACACTTTGTGCAATTTTTAACTCAACATTGAGAATTATTAGAAAATCATTGATCTAGTAAATTTGAGGTACTTCGGTAACTGTCATTAAATAAAGATTTGATATGATGATTGAATGTATGTTAGCAGTCATAAACAAAAGGATAAAGATTTCAAAATATGAGACAAACCTACGACACATCAAATATGAGGTTAATTAGGTACCTAATCTCACTTACACTGGGTTTGAGGCGTGACAAACTTGGCATCGTCTCGTCTAAGTCAAATATGGTTTTTATTGGCAATCTTTTAGGGTTATGTTACAGTGACCAATTTAGGATTTTTAAGAATTTCTTCGGCACAGTGTCTTATTTGGAATTTTTTATTTTTTATTTTTCTACTATGTATAGATAATGGTTACATATGCTTAAAAAATTTATTATTTAGGTCGTAGGGCTATTTATCCTGTATTATTACTAGATAAGATGTGCAATTACTAAATTAGTGATATTTTTTTTTTGAAATAAATGGATAAGTCTTTATTAAATAAAAATATTATAACCGATAGATGTAGAAGCTACATCGAATTGAGAAATATCAAAAATAGTACGAAAAGCAATGAAAGCACCGGACAACCCCCGAACAATGTAAAAAGGTATCGACGATATGATGCATTGTACCTCCAAGTAGAGATATGCGTTGAGTAGCAGGTAACTTTTAGTCATCGACCTTGTTTAAGAAACTAAAAAAGGTACCAACAAGATAATGCACCATAGCTCGACACATCCAAATGTGTCGAGTAGAGGGTTACCTTCCGTCACTGACTTTGCCTAAGTACCAAAGAGCAAAACCAAATGAAAGCAAAAAAAGCCTAACAGGACCCCAGGCCCAAAACTGTATCTGACTCGGCTCCCAAGCTCAATCTGAGACCCAGATCCAGATCCGGATCAGACTTAGATCCCATATCTGGATAAATCCTAGCATCCACTGGCTTCAGGCTAGGCGATCACCTGGATTCCTAGATCCCTTGTCGTCCAAGCCACTGACACCCCTCCTCAGAACCGATGTCAGCCAGCCACCAACCTCGATCAAGCCCAGCGACCCGGTGCCCACAACTACCACCACCACCTGCTGGCAGCCCTTGGGCCACGCCTCCATCGTGATGCTAGAGTCGAACTATTGCAACCGCTTAACCACAACGCTTTAACTCTAACGCTTGCAAAACTTCCGGAGTGCAAGAGAGCAAAAGCCTCCCATCCTCCAAAATGGCACAGAAACCCGATGGTTCCCGAGCAGATTCCCTGAGAGAGGCATCCATGGAAGGATGAAAGTGTAGATGAAAACCAAGGTTTTCTCTCAACCCTAGCGGAGTGGCTACTAGGTTTTTTAATGTCTAAAGTAGTGACTTTATGTAATCTTCACTTTCTTTCTTTTTTTTTATGACAAAATAACCTTACAACGAGAAAGAAAAACCACAAGAGACATCCCTTGTCATTTGATCCAAATGGAACACTGGGCATAATGTAATCTTCACTTATTAAGGAAATTTTTGTTATGTTATGTTTTACTAATATAATATTGTGCTATGACCAAGCCTTTGGAGTAGATGTATAATGTATTCGATAAGTAGTTCGATTCCAGTCCAATAAATAAAAAAGTGTTTAAGGAAAACTGAAATTATGAGATAATCTTTCATTAATAATAGGGGCCTCTTTATATAGAGGATTACAAGACATAGAATCAGAATTGTACAAGGAAAGATAAACGTACAATTAATCGGATATCTATGAATATCTCTGAGAATATCTCTAATTCAAAACCATATGACAAATAGGTCAAATAACCTCGAGTTTGGGTCTGACACATATTCTGGATTGACTTAAACACTCCCCCTTGTGTCGCCCAAATGTAGTGGTCTTCTCGTTGCTTCATTAAAAACCTTGCTGAGTAACAAAAACCTTGTGGAACAAAAATAATCTCGGTCAAATGAGAGAAAGAGCACAACACACCCTTCACGTTTCCAGACCATACATGTAGACATCTCCCCCTGATGTCTGCATCTCCCCCTGATGACAATGGTCATCGGAGTTCGGACAACTTCCGTAAACGATGCTACCAACATGTTTCTTGAAAGTGGAATTTAGGCAATGATTTAGTGAGCAAGTCTGCCACACTGTCCTCAGATTGAACCTAGTTCACTTTGATCTTGAGGAAAGTTTGTTGTTGCTGATTATGCTTGGTGTTGTTGTTTTTGATGTAGCATTGCTTCACTTATTCAAAATAAGCAGCATTATCCTAAATACTCGCAGACTCATCTGTGGTAGACTTCAAACCACAATTGTTCGAACATGCGTAATTATGGATCCAATCCATAAACATTCACCAACTACTTCGTGAAGAGCAATAATCTCTGCATGGTTCTAAGATATAGCGACTAGGGTCTGTTCTATAGACCTCCAAGATATTATGGTCTTTATCCATGGTGAACACTTAACCAGTTTGGCAATGACCTTTGCGTGGGTCAGAGAGATACTTAATATTAGCAAAACCTTCCAAAACACATGTAGTTTTGGTATGGGAATAGAGGACGCGGGCCAATGTTGGTGGCGTTCCTGGAGTGTGATTGGTCCGAATCCATCGTCTCTCTGTATGGATAGAACAAGCCCATATCAATCATACATCTCAAGTATCGAAAGATATCTTTTACACCAATCTAATGGTGTCACGTTGGCACAAAGTTGTACCTTAGCTAACAAGTTCATTGCAAATGAGATGTTTGGTCTTGTGCATTGAGCTAAGTACAATAATGTGCCTATTGTACTCAAGTAAGACACTTCTGCCCCTAGCACATCTTCGTCATCATCCTTCAAACGAAGATGATCTTTTTCAGGATCAAGACTACGGACTATCATGGGGTTGCTTGAAGGTTTGACCTTGTCAAAATGCCTAAGCATCTATCAACATGAAGCTCAAGTTTCAAACCGAGACATAACCCTGTTCTCCCAAAATCCTTCATCTCAAACTCGGATTTCAAGTGTTCAGTGGTTTCCCTTAACTCCTTAAGGGCTTTTGATGAAGATCATGTCCAACATGAACCATGATATCTGAAACTTGTTATGGAAACGCGTGAGCATATCCCTTCCCAATCAAGTAGTCACTTTAGTGAGCGTTTCAATCTTATTGCAATTGCGCTCCGTGGTCTAGAGCCACTTAACTTGGGTAAATGAAGTCCACCATGAACCTTCATGTATATTCCATATCTAGATCCCCATAGAGATAGATGGTGACCACATTCGTAAGTTGCATGATCATTTATTTGGAAACTACCAAACTGACAGGGTATTGGAGTGCAATGACATCCATTATGAGAGAATATATCTCATCGTAGTCGATTCTAAGGCGTTTTGTGAGAAGCCTTACGCCATAAGGCGAGATTGCCATCTCTTTTTCTCATCACGCTTTCTAACGAAGACCCATTAGTCAATAGGTTTTATGTTAGGAGGTGTTGGCATTACCGACTCAAAAGCCTTCCTCTTCGTTAGAGATCCAACTTAACCTGGATCTCATCTTTCCATTTAGGCCAAATTTCTCTACGTTGGCATTCATTCATCAACGGAGCGTGGTTCGATATCATCAGACTCAACAAACTCATGCATAACGAAATGCGCAACTGCATCATCAATTATGATGGAATTTCTATCCCGCGTCTCATGTATACGAGTGTAATTTTCATAGAGCTCTATATTCTCATGAATAGGTTCTGACGTTGAGGCATCCCCTAACGATAACAATAATCCGGAAGATTCTCATGAGACGGATTTTGAGTCTTGATGATCAAAGTATTGGAATGTGCCAAAGTATCCTTCGAACCCACGGGCCTCCCACGCATCCTAGCTGGGGCCATGGCCTGTAACGCTGAGTACCTCTTTCTTTGGCATTGGCGCCATACCTACCTCCTTGTAGGGTGGTGCTACGTCCTCTCGTAAAGACGTCCATCCTTGCAGGTATGTTTGCAGCAGATATATGTGATCTCATCACTTTAGTGGGTATCGAGATGAGACATAGTGGGGACAGACCACGACAATTCCTGTCATTCCTACTGAACATCTGTGTTCTTATCTCCCCCTAACGACGGGAATAATGTCTCATCAAAGTGACATCGGCAAATCTAGCGATGAGGAGATTGCCTAGCAAGGGCATTAAGTGGCGGACGATTGTTGGAATCTCAAATCCAACTTAGTTGCCCATTCATTTGTAAGGACCTATCATAGTGCGCTGTTGAGGCGCAATTGGCACATAAATGGCTCACTCAAATGTGCGTAAGTACAAAATACTTGTACCTAGTCACTAGATGTAACGCAAAGATATATTGAGTGGCGGTAGGATGTAGATGAATTAGCATAGCTGCATGCGATATTGCATCACCCCAAGCAGATATAAGGAGAGTGGTGTGCATTACCAATATCTTGACGACCATCATAGTAGTTTCCGCGAGACCATTTTGGTATGTACATGGGAATATGATGTCCAACATCAGTCCCATTGCAATAACCATCGAAAGTCTTCGTTGTAAACTCTCTAGCAATGTCAAATCCAATTGACTGAATAGGATGATCTGGGGAGTGAGCCTGTTGTCATATGATATTTGCTAGGAGTGTAGTATAAGCAGCATTACAAGTGGACAATGGCACAACACGTGACCAGCGTGTTTGCGTGTCAACCAACATCATGAGATATTTAAACGTCCGCAAGTTGGTTGAATTAGTCCACAGAATCCCCATGGATTCTATGTAAGAACAGAATGAGTATTGTCATATCCTTTGCATAGGACGGTCTCAGTCCTAATTTATGTATGGAATGGGCTTTGTAAAACGACGAGAGGTTTTAGAAGCAACCAATAAGGATGTTGGTTGGGCCTAAATGTCTGAAACACTATTTGAAGCAAAGTTTGTGATTGCAGCATCACCTAGGGTGCCATCACCATGATGGACGCCATCCATGACATCATGGATAGGGACTGTGCCAACCCTAGGCTGGTGGTGGACAACGGTGGTGCTAGAAGCAGCAGCGGCAATCACACTTAGCCCGTGAATCAACTTTTGATTCATGCTTCGTTTTTCTTGAAAGAATAGATGTCCATGTGAAGTCTTTAGTAGACAGATCATCATGACTAGGATGATCTATCCTGTCGTGAAAAAGCCATTATGTGTCTAAAATTCTAAATACAAGAGATCTTCTCTCATAACTTTTATTGGATTTAATAGCTCGAATAGCGACATAGAGTCCACTAGAGAGACACATAAACTTCTCTAAGATGCGCCTTTGTTCACAATCATTAGAGGTATTACAAAGGAACTCTTTTCCATTCTCTACATGCGATTTCTCATGGAATCCGTTGGCTATTCATAAGGTACGATTTGTCCTAAGAGCATAGAGAGTTTCTGTGACAGTATTCAAGGTGCCATTTGGCAAGGGAAACTTGGACTATTCCATGTCCTTAAATTAATACTGATGACCCAGCCATTGTAATCACAAAGTGATATGCTCAGAATCAAAATAGAGTCATAATGAAAAGAACTCAAAATTTTTATCCATAAGCCAACGGAGTACATCATTGTCTCTTAACAATTAGGAAAATCTAATCCAAATGCTAGCTAATGCAAAACAAAGGTAGTCGTTTGACTTCTTTTGGTAACTCCAAAATAAATATGACTAGGTGAGTAGAGAGATGTCGGTGGAGTAAAGCTTTCTTAAGTACCACTTATCTAAAAACCTTCCTAGACATCATTCTCATTTTTGATGAGAGTATGTGAAGAAAAACTAAACCAATGGCATTTGCTATAAAGTATATGGCAATTGCCTATTACATCTCTTGGAAAAATAAAGACTTAAACATAATTGGTGATCTATTGATCCCAGCCGGATTTGTAGTCTTCAATCCTTCACTCTAGATCATCTTCTTGATCTTCTTGTTCCACATAGTGAGCTTCTCTTGCTTCACAATATGCTTTGTAGGCGGTGACAATTTCTTCACTAGCTCTACGAATGTGTGCCCAATGACCGGACACTCCACATCGAGAACATACATCTCTTCGCTCAGACTCCATTGATTGAGGCGCTTTGAAAGCGCCATTTAGATGGCTCCTAGTGTTGGTGGCGGCACCAACATGGCCAGAGGCGTTGCCTCCCTCTCTCTTTCCACGTTGACCTCTTCGGTTCCGTGTTTGCCTATTTTGGCTGTTACCTTCCCAAATAGAGCGATTATATGGACTATCACTTCCAGAAGTATCCCTAAGATTAGTGTTTCACTCTTGGCGCCCTCTCTTAGGGGCGTGACTATAATTGGATTTCAGAATATGCTCTGTTTCCATAGATCTAGAATTGTAGTTATTCACAAGGATATTGTCATGCTTTTCAGCGACATTCATTGCTCTAATGAGCTCATGAAACCTTGTAATACGTCTTGCAGTAACATCCATTTGATAGTTCTTAGCAACCTTCAATGCAGAGACGGGGAAGGTAGAGAGAGTTTTCTCAATCAACATCGCATCTGTGAACTATTTACCATAGAATTTCATTAAGGATTTAATGCGAAATGCTTCTGAGTTGTAGTCAAGAACTGACTTGAAATCGCAGAAGCAAAGGCTATGCCCTCTCACTTCTAGGTCAGGAAGCATGGAGTCACAGACGTTGCCAAATCTTTCTTTGAGTGAGACCCATAGCCTTTTGGGGTCTTCTTCATTCATACACTCGTACTGGAGTGAATAATCCATATGACGAGTCATTAGGATGATGGATTTCGCCTTATTTTCCTCTAAGGCTGCTCTATTTGCTTCCAACGCTTGAGCTTGCTCAACAGTTAGCACGTACTGACTAGGCTCGAGAATCGTATCCAGGATTCCATCGGCCTTGAGATATTGGAAGACATCACGAACTCACCTGTGATATCCAAAGCCAGTTGTTCCCAATATTGGAAAAAAATCCAATTTGTTCAGGTTACTCATCTAGAAAGAGAACAAGAACAAGGGTTAGTTTCAGAGCGGGAAAAGCTACCACCAAAACATACAAATTTAATCGCTTCCAAGAAATTCAATTCCAAGAGGTATTGGATTAGATCGAAACAATGATGTAAGTGGTCGATCATAAATTCTCTACAAACTCTAAGTTTGGAGATCTCAACAAGCTCCAAGCTTGGAGTGAGCACGAATCCCCACAGTTCTGCTTAATTAGGTCTCCCCTATGATGAAGAAAGGGGGGGTAGAAGAAGGAAGTTTGCAAGTCCCCGAGAAAAAGAAGAGAAAAGAAATAAAAACTTCAAAAACAGAAACTTTTAGTAAAAAATACCTCGAAATAGGTGGCAAAAAAATTTGACAGGAAAAAAATCACCTAAAAAAGTGGTCGGAAACGTGCCTGAAAAAGTGGCCGGAAAGTTAATTGAAAATGGTCAACTAGCGTTGACCGGTGTTGACGTGGCAGTGGCGTCCGTGCTGACGTGGCAGTGGGCCACGTCAATGGGCCTCTAAGCTTGGGCTTGGGCTTCTGGGCTGCCTTCTTTTCCCTTTTTTATTTTTCTTTCTTCTGCCGGTTTTTCTACAGGCTGGTTCAGCTACTTTTAGACCGGTCTTTAGAGTTCTGTTTCCGGTTCCTGGATCCCGGGATCGAGATGCAGCTGGTGGAAAAATTTGGTAGCAATCGAAGGTCCAGAAGGTGGTGAACTGGTGCAGGGATCCCGTTTTTTTCTTTTTGGAGGGCTGGTTCGGTACTTCCTGTGCTCGGTTCGGTGGTTTTCCGGCCTGTTCTGGTGGTTCCGCCGCCTATTTTAAAATCATGGGATTGAGGGCTTCAATATATGTGGCGGTGGTGGCTAAGGTTTGAAGATTACGAATTTAGGGTTTCAAGGTTAGGGTTTCGTGCTGATAACGTGTTTAATGAAAGCTGAAATTGAGAGATAATTAAGTCGTGCTTTCATTGATAATAGGGGCCTCTTTATATAAAGGATTACAAGACATAGAATCAGAGTTGTACAAGGAAAAATAATCGTACAATTAATCGGATATCTATGAATATGTCCGAGAATATCTCTAATTCAAAACTCTATTACAACTAGATCAAGTAACCTCGAGTTTGAGCCATACACATATTCTGAATTTACTTAAACAAAAAGAAATTAAAAAAGCAGGGCTAATGGGCTTTGGCCGGGGTATCGGTAATAGCTGAAGAAAAGGAAGTGCCCTGTATGTTACAGTGTTACTAATGAATGGATGAAGTGGCATCCTAACGGACTTCTCATTGCCACACGTTGCAGTTTCTCCAAAACGACACACGAACACCCTCATTAACTGACACTTGTTCTCAGCGATCCCACCGCGCAACCGCTCGAGTTGCTCATCGACCTGCCCTGCCCAAGAACCAAAGCATTTTCACGGTAACACCCAACAAGAAGACCAGAGAAGAAAATATTTATGGACAGGAGAATGTTTCTGGGCGTCCGAAAGAAAAGACCCATTAAGCGTATTAAGAAGAAGCTGCTCAACAAATTGTTAGACTATCTCACGTCTGATTCTTACATGTTTGCTCCTTTAATTTCTCGTCCGCCTTCTGCATCTACCTCATCAAGCAAGAAAAAAGCGTCTGTTAGAGGTCTGCTTCTTTATTTCTTTCTTTTTACTTTATTCTTCTGTTGGTGGGTTTTCAATATTTGACTCGATACATATGGAAAATTTCAGGAGTGGAAGTAAAGAAACCCGCTAAGAAGCACCGATACGGGTACGAGTATCTGGATGCGATACGATCGGATACGTGGGTACGGCAAATTTTAAATGTTGTAGGATACGGGTACGTGAAGGATACGTTAATTAAAAAAAAAAATATATATATATATATATATAATAACAATTTATTAGCACCGGCGTTATCATTCCAGCTGGCAGTCACACACTCCACCACGAATAAGAGTCTCCGGGTGGAAATCAAACCGTTCGAAGCAACAAACAAATATGAAGCACAGGGCGTATAGAATATGTACCCGCTTCAACAAATGTGAGAACTGAGAGGAAACTCCAAGCAGCTAGAAACTGAAGAATAAATATGAGAAGAAGAGCAGAAGATGCAGAACAAACGTACCCGAAGCAGCAACAAATTGAAGCTCCAAGCTCCAACCGAATCGGCTGCAGAACGAAGTGAATTTCTGCAGAAGGTCGTCTCGATCTGGGTTGAGCAAGAAGGCTTGCGATTTACGAAGAAGACCAGAAGAAAAGAGACGCAAAACATGAGAAAGAGAAGAAGTCTTGAGCAGAGAAGGTTGTCTCGATCTGGGTTGAGCAAGAAGAACAGCAGAAGAAAAGAAACGCAGATCTGGGTTCATCTCGATCTGGCTTGTTTTTTTTGTTTTTTTGGTTTTTTTTAGGGTAAAAAGTCAACATTACCCCTACGTATCTGATTTATTTACATACTTACGTATCGGCTTAGGATACGGACGTATCCAAACCGTATCCAAATCTAGATACGCGTATCCAGACGTATCCGTGCGTATCGTACCCGGATCCCGGATCGGTACGGGATACGAGACCAAATTCACGTATCCGTGCTTCATAGGAAACCCGTTAGAGAAAAAAAGAAGTTGCTTAAGAATGTTAGCGAGTATCTGAAGTCAAACTCTTACATGTATGCGCCCTTGCTGGCTCCTCCTCAGTCACTTATTAGCTCCCCTAAAGGTACTCCTACTTTAATTTGCAATCATATTCTTGCAGTTCATAGGCGT
>LYNE01012276.1:0-11887 GCA_001662545.1 Rosa x damascena | reverse complement strand
GTTGCTGGTGATCCACTGTCTGAACCTTCTGCTAGGCTCGAACGGCTTGCTCGAGTGCTCGAAGTTACCCCGCCTAGCGTCATAGATGAAGCAAGGGATGAGTTACAGCGACTCCTAAGCCCCGACATATTACTACCGGGAGCGTCTGCTCGAGCTCAAGAATATCTGATGGTCCTCCGTCGTGAGCAGACTATCACTGAAGCGGAGTTCACCGAAATATATGAGCTGCTACGAAATCTTCCTGAGCGGATTAATGACAGGACGACCGCGACCGCACAGGCTAGGCACGCTCAGGCCCACTATCGGGGCCTCGTGCATCAAAACGACACCACGCGTGACTTCCTGGGAGATAGAGCTATCTTGGTCAGAGACCTGCGGATTACACAGCATCACCTCCGGGCCCAAATTCAGGAACTCCAAGCCCAATTAGTTACGGTGACGGCCCGGCTTAAGCACGAAGAACCCCTGCTAGAGCAACCTCTGGCCGCTATTGAAGCGATGTCTCAAAACTTAGCCCAGGCTCGCGAAGCAGCTCGACAGGCAGAGCGAGCTGCCGCTGATGCTAGTTTCCGCCTGGATGAACATTTGCTTCGATTGACCCATGCGGGCCGAAAACTGTAAGCCCCTTCTATTGGGCCGTTTCTTTTGTTTTGTATGAACAAGATCTAATATTTAGTCCACTTTCTTTGGCCCAAATATTATCTCCAACTTCAAAAATTTAAGACTTCGAAAATACTGATAGAACAAACTCCCACTTGAGCAGTTATTTCCTTGGAGACTGCCCTGCTCCCCACGCGTTTTCAACTTCTCGTATTTCCGAGATTTGGCATTCAATTCCATTGATACGTTCATTTATAGCGTTGAAAGTGCCTCAACCGTCCAACACGCGGTTCAGGTTATTGCAACCGGAACTATAAATACCTGTACTTAGGGAGAATGGGAAACCAAGCAATCATGTTTTTTCCAGAGATAACCTCACGAGCGATGCTGCTTTTCCTTCAGTTTCTAAAGTCCTCCCCTCACGATCTTACCTTTAGCCACATAATCTTAGGTTTCATGACTTAATCTCAGGACCTGAGTAGGTATCATGACCTAATCTCAGGTCCAGTGGCATGTCTTCGGTTTGTAGGCATTCGGTTCAACCGGCCGGTCTCAGTTAAACCGAAGAACATGCCACCCTTCTCCCGCGGCGGGACCACATTTTGAGGAGTCCATCTCCTCTAATTGCCCGTGCGGAGAAGGAAGCGGAGAGGCGGGCGACCTCTTCGAGGTCTACTGTTCTTCCTCCGCGGTCTACTCAGGGGGCTAACTGCCAGTCTTCTGTTTCCCCTGGGGGTAGACCTGGTTGTGAGTCGCGCTGGCTCTGGATTCCATCTCCAACCCGGAGGACAATTACTTCCTCCGGTACCGATGACAGCCGCGGCGACTAAGATCGGAGGAGGATCTGGAAATGGAGAGGAAGAATGTCAATGGCGCTACCCAGATTCATCTCGTCACAACCAGCTCCGGATGTTTCTTTTGTTATTGTGTCTCTTGTAAGCCACATTTGGCCTTATAATTGCAAGTGTATCTGTATTGTTCCGCTCCATTGTATGCTTTGGCCGCAAAGCCACTTTATGAATGAATGAATAATATTTCTTCTAAACAACAAGGCAGAAACAAAAAACACATGAGTATTGTACTGCTTAGATTAATAAGGCCTCTTTATAAATATAGGCCCTCACGTATTTTCTTAACACAATCTGTCAAGGATAAACAATTATAAATATCTGCTTGAAAAATCCAGAAAATCAAAAAACCAACGCCTCTTACATAGGCAAAGTACAAAGAATCATAGCCTCTTGCACAGGCCATTGTTCAGAGAGTTGCCCCCCAGTGTTCAGTGGTGAAGCAGAGACATTAGTGGACGGCCACAAGGAAGGAGGTCGTAAGTAAGAAATGGAGCGTAGGAGAACCGATGAACATTATGGCTGCTCCACTGGCGGAGTAGGAGGATCCTCAAACTCCCAAACACTGGGGAAGTACTTCTTCAAGAAGTGCCCATTGATGGGGTTACGATGGATCTCGCCGTCAATGTCCTTAAGATGAAAAGCGCCGCGCGCCAAGATTCGATGAACAACAAAGGGTCCTTCCCAGCGCGGGGTCCACTTTCCGCGGCCAGTCAATTTCTCGCCAAGGGGAAGCACACCCTTCCAAACAAGCTCACCCTCTTTGTAACTGCGGCCACGTGTCCTCTTATCGTAGGCGCGGGCAATGCGCTGTTTCTCCATCACTAAATTATGCAAAGCCGCTAGGCGCTGTTCGCTCAAGTCTTCATGTTCCTGCCACATCGCTTGGACGTAGTCTTCGCCAATCAAATGGTGCTGCTCCTGGACTCGTAGTGAGTGAACATTGATCTCCAAAGGTAGGACAGCGTCATGGCCAAACATGAGCGCGTATGGCGTGGTAGCGGTGGGATTCCGCTTAGACGTACGATAAGCCCAGAGTGTTTCATAAAGAGTCTCGTGCCAATGTCTTGGATTCTCGACCATCATCTTCTTTAGTAGGGTGATAATAATCTTGTTGCTAGCCTCCGCTTGACCGTTGGACTGAGCATAATACGTGGTGCTGTGGGCAAACTGGATGCCGTAGTCAGTAACCAACTGTTCAACAGGACCGCCCATGAACGCTGCCCCCCTGTCCGAGACGAGCACCTCGGGGATCTCAAACCTACAAAGGTTGTTACTGAAAATGAACTGGTGAATGGTGGCCCCGGAGGCCTCCTTCAAAGGCTCCGCTTCGACCCACTTGGTGAAGAAGTCAGTGGCCACAATAATGAACTTGTGTTGGAGGGAAGAGTGGGGGTGAATCATCCCAATCAGGTCCAATGCCCAGCCTCTTGCAGGCCAAGGCTTGATGATAGGCTGCATGGGAATGTTAGGAATATGTTGTACCGGACCGTGAGCTTGACAATCTTCGCACCCTTTGGCGAACGCAATGCAATCCTTTAAAATGCTCGGCCAATAGTAACCATGTCTCCTGATAAGCCACCGCATCTTAGGTCCTGCCTGATGAGCTCCACAAATGCCGGTGTGTACTTCGCGCATTAATCGCTTCGCCTCATGGCCATAGACACATCGGAAGTCCATGCCATCTTCTCCACGTCGTCGCAGCTCATCACCCCTGAGGAAGAAATTTAAGGCAAGAAACCGTAGCTTCCTATCAGCTGTGGGGCCGGGGTGTTTGAGATAATCAATAAGTGGAATGCGCCAATCAACATCGATAGGTTCAAACTGCGCAACTATAGGGTCGTCAGGTGGATCAGGGCGAGCGAGCCATGAAGGTAATGTACGTCGCTCAACTTTCAGAATACGGTCGCGAACCCCGTACTTCAAGGTAATGCCCGTGGCTAACTGAGCGAGCTCGTTAGCTGCGAAATTGCGCTCGCGGGGTATGTGTTCCAAGTCGACGTCAGTAAACTGATCTAGGAGCTCAATGGCACGCTGCAAGTATGGCAGAAGCAACCAACTGGTACACCTGTACTTCTCTTGAAGTTGATTGATCACAAGCTGAGAATCGCCGCGTATCTGAACATCCCTGACTCCTAACTCCAACAAGACTTCAAGCCCGATGATAAGGGCCTCTTATTCTGCCTGGTTATTCGTACATTTGAATTCTAGCTGGAAAGAGTACGAAAAGCGATCTCCTGCCGGATTTTCCAGAACAATCCCTGCACCTGCCAATGTTTCGGTTCTCGAGCCGTCAAAGAACAACACCCAGGGTTGCAAAGAGACCGTGGCTTGGAACCATGCTGCATATTCTGGTATGCGCGCCAAATCTGGCTTAGAAACAATTGTAGTGGCGATCTCGAGCTCCTTTGTTGCGGGAATATCCATCATAGGATGGTGCGCGAGGAAGTCCGCGATGACTTGTCCTTTCACAGCCTTCTGAGGTACGTATTGGAGCGAGAATTTGGAAAGAGCGAGCACCCATTTGCCAATGCGACCTCGCAGGATAGGTCGCGATAGCATATACTTAACCAAATCGGTCTGAGCAATGATGCAGGTAGTGAAGGATAGCATGTAGTGTCGCAACTTGCAAGCCGAGAAGTACAAAGTAAGACAGAGCTTTTCCATAGGAGTATACCTCGTCTCGCAGTCTGTCAGCGTTCGGCTGAGATAGAATATAGCGTGCTCGATACCCCCCTCATCGTCTTGAGCAAGCAGGCTACCAATGGAAGCATCAGCAGCTGAGATATAAAGCTTTAAGGGAAATCCAGCCCTGGGAGGGACAAGCACTGGCGGGCTCGCTAAATAAGCCTTGATTCTGTCAAAAGCCTCTTGATGTTTAGGCTCCCATACAAACTCATTTTGCCCCTGTAACTTCAACAACGGTGAGAAAGGCTGGATTTTACCCGCAGAGTTGGAGATGAAGCGTCTCAAGAAATTAATCTTACCCAACAAACGCTGCAATTCCTTCTTCGTTCGCGGGGGAGAAGCATTGATGACGGCGCTTGCTTTGTCCTCAGGAACCTCAATTCCTCGCTGATGGACAATGAATCCTAGAAAATCTCCTGCTTGAACTCCAAAGACGCATTTAGCAGGATTCATCTTCAACCTGTGTTGTCGCATTCGCTGGAATACCTTGCTGAGGTCGGTGATATGGTCTCCTCGCTTCCGAGATTTTACAACCACATCATCGATATAAACCTCCAGAATCTTCCCTAAGATGTCGTGAAAGATCAGGTTCATGGCTCTTTGATAGGTTGCCCCCGCGTTCTTCAACCCGAAGGGCATGACTACGTACTCAAATACACCCGCGAATCTGGGACATCGGAAAGCAGTTTTGTGCCTGTCTTCCTCAGCAACTGGAATCTGGTGATATCCTGCAGTACCGTCCATGAAGGATAACAACTCGTGTCCTGCGACAGCATCTACCAACATATCCGCGACCGGCATGGGGTAAACATCCTTAGGCGTAGCAATGTTCAGGTCTCTATAATCCACGCAGACCCGCATCTTGCCATTCTTCTTGCGAACAGACACTATATTAGATAACCACTGGTTATACTTGGCGACCTTGATAATGCCTGATTTATGCATTTTTTCGACCTCCTCCTTGACGAGGACTTGGGTATCTGAATTCATTCTCCGTGGTTCTTGTTTCACAGGCCTCTTGTCAGGGAGCGTTGGTAGTTGATGGCAAACCAAGTCCGGTGATAGGCCGGGCATGTCTTCATACTTCTCCGCGAAGCAATCTTTAAACTCTAAGAGCAATTCAATGAGCCTCTGTTTCTCACTAGGCTCTAAGTAAGCACTGATAGCCACTTCCATTGGCTCGTCTATAGTGCCAAGGTTAATCTTTTCAATAGGGTCTCTGACCTTGGGAGGCGTATCGTCTAGCGCTGCCGGCGCAAGCTGAATATCTACTTCGTCTCCCCCTTCCTGGTCAGAAATGTCTTCATTGATGACCTCTAAGGTCGCGATTCGATCGTAGGCCTCTTTTTCCACCAATTACGACGATAACCGTTCGTACAGCGAGTGGAAGGCCTCTATCCCCTCCTTTGAGAGGTAGTAATCCATTAATTATTCAAGGGTTTGGGCACAGCGTGGCCGGGCCTCTCTAAGCCTTCTTTCGCGAGCGCGAGCCCCCACTGTGCTAATTCCGAGGCCGTCACCCCTGTGGGGCGGCCCTTGTCATCAATGCCACTAACCTGCAATGTAGTGATAGGCTCCAAGTAGTATCTGGCATCTACATAGTTCGCGGATACCGGGAAAGGACGAGGGTCCGCTTTGATCACTTCAGCAGCGTCCGTCTCTCTGTTCCATACAATCAGCTCCTGATGAAGCGTGGACGGTACGCAGTAACTCCTGTGGATCCAGTCTCTGCCCAGAATAGCACTATAGGCTGCATAGTGGTCGGTGACGAAAAATGCATATACCCCTTCCGCTGGCCCGACCTTAATGCGTAGGAATAGCAAACCTAGGGTCTTGGTTACAGTGCCCGTGAAGTTTTTTAGCGCGAGGGATGTAGATTGGATTTTTTCCCTCTTGATTCCTAGCAAGTGCATGGTCCTAGTAGTGACTACGTTGACTGCAGCTCCGGTATCAATCATGATCTTACTAACTTTAGTGCCGCCGATATCTGCTGTGATGTATAACGGTCGCATGTGTTGGACCATAGCCGGTGTTGGTTTGGAGAATTTCATGAATGTCTCTTTATCTGGACCTTCCTCAGTTTCGTGACGAATGCCCTCTTCCGTGGATGTGGCGGTCACGGATGTGACCTGCAACGGCTGGACATCCTCTTCTTCAGCTTCGACACAATCCTGAGCAGCAACTGGGAGAGCATATCGCGCGGGGAGTACTTAAACCATATTGCAAGAGACATCGGTCAGGCCCGCTTCCTCCATATCGTCTCCTAAGTCGAGCCTAGGTTCCGCAACAGGGATGTCGGCTGGGAGCTGTTTAACCAGACAATCCACTAACGAGCCCTCTGTGAGGCCTTTCACCTGGCACTGCTCCAGTCCTTGCACCACGGGATCCGGTTTAGAGGTTTCCGGTCGCGTGTGTTCATCTGAGGCAGCGATGACTATACTTTGGACTTTCTTGGGTCTCCACTGTAGAGCATCAGTGGCTTTGTCCTTGCCCCCCAGTCTCTCGAAAACTGAACCTTTAACCTCCGACTCCTCGCGAAATAGCTTACGCCTAACATGTGGTCGCCGGGTCGGCGAGCTTGTCTTCCGCATAATCGGAGTTGTTCGCTCTTCCGTGATCCTGCAAAAGACACTAGGCCTAGCTGCTTCTGGTAATGAGTCTGCACGATTATGAAAGCTGCGGGGAGTCCTCAATGGTTTAGCGGCTAATGACTCCATTTCTCTTTGATACTGCTCAGGAGACTTGACCAGCTGTGAAGGCTTAATTAGGCCCTGATCTAGAGCCTCTAGCGCTCGCTTGGCTTCCCCAAACCGGCGCTGTAATTTCCTTTTCTTGGAAGTGCTTATCTCCACTGCCTTCCCCTTCTCCCTAGTGTACCACCTCCCTTCTTTGATGGCGTTGTTTGGGGCCGGTGGTATATAGGGCTTGGTCAGCGCATCTTTAGAGCTACTAACATGTTCTCGTGGCTTCTGATCGGCTGCAGCTGCCCTTAGTCTGGTGAACAGGTTGGAGTCTTTTGGGGATGGTGGTGATTCCATCTTCTCTTTCTCTTTCGGGCTGGAAGGTTGATAATCGCGCGATGACGATGAAGCCCACTTGATAGGTGGTAGGGAACCAAAGCGAAATGTTTGGTCGACTTCTTCATGTGATATCTGAATACCACACTCTTCTTTACATCGCGAGCATAAGACCACAGGCGAGGCTTGTCTGGTCTGTGTGACCTTCTTCTCTTCAGGCGCCTTATCCGCGGTGGGCTTGCCCCCTTGACCTCTTGACGTCAAGTCCACAGTTTGCTTCCTTTACCCCGGCCTAGTCCAATTCACGTCGACCATGTTGATGCCGGTGTCTGGAAAAGGGTCCACGTCAACCAGCGCCGCTGCCGTGACGGGAGCTTCCACCTGCAAACTGCCATTATTAAGCCATACCTGAATCTGGTCTTTGAGTTTTACGCAGTCTGCCGTGTTATGATTCCACAAATTATGAAATTTGCAGTACTTTTTTCCTTTCAGCTGCTCTGGTCGAGGAAGGGGCCCAAATTCAGTCTTCACCATTTTTGCGGCGATCATTTCATCGAGAATCTCGTGCGCCTTATTGGCATCATACGTATAGCTCGCAAATTCAGGTTTGGTGAAGGCAACTGACTTGAGTTTGACAGGTTCCTTGGATATTTTTAGTCGTTTCAAGGCCGGGTTTTTCCTCCCTGTTAACTCATAGGCAGGGATATCATTCTCCTCGTCTTCATTGCCTTCCTGGACCACTTCTTCATTATTATGATGGTAGTAAGGGTCATAGGTCGCTGACTGGAAGCTCAGAGCCGCTATGGTGCGATGTTTTCCCGGCACGTACGTCCCTTTAGATGCATTCTTCCTCGCATCTGTTTCTCTAAGAAGATGCTCGAAGCTACCAACTTCTGTGATGAGTTCCCCCATTGACTGAATCATGCTGCCGTGTTTCTTCTTCCGTTGACGTGGTTTCAAACCCTTGACTGCCAGCTTGACTAACTCTTTTTCAGGCAGGATGACGTTTAGTTTTGCTTTCTGGATTTGAAAATGCTGAAGATAGGCCACCGCTGATTCAGTGGGCTGCTGGGCCATTTGGGTGAGAGAAGCCAAATCTACCTCAGGTTCGATAGTCCCGAAAGTCTCTCGGAAAAGCAGTTCCATGGCAGGCCAATCCGCCACGGTCCCAGGTCGAAGCTTGGAAAACCACCTGAAGGCAGCGCCTGAGAGTGAAGTGCCGAAGATCCTGCATTTGAGGATATCATCATTCTGGTACTGGCCACATTGCACTCTAAACCTGGCCAGATGTGTCGCTGCATCCTCAGTGTCTTCCCCTGAAAAGGTAGAAAATATGATATTCTTATAGCCTCTAGGAAAAGGTGCGAGCATGATATGAGGTGGAAAGGGTCCTTCATAGACTCCATCTGGCTGGGCCCTAGGGTTAGCCAGTCTGATCATCTCCTCTACCTCCTCTCGCCTCATATATTCTGGACCTGGAGGAGGAGGTGGTATCGCCGCAGTCTGGCGAGCGGCCTGTACAGGTACTACCTGACTTACAGTCGTCTGCCCTTCTCCAATGTGTACTACTCGGGTAGCGGTCTGCTGCTGAAGAGTCACTGCAGGCCTAACCTCTTCTTTTGACAAGGCGGTTATCTTGATCGGGGTTCCAGTTTGGTCGAGCCCATAATAATCTCCTGGCAATTCCTGATATACCATCTCTGTCCCATCGCTGTCGTATTGAACGAACGTAGCAGGGTTAGGTGAATTCCCCGCTCCCCTCGAGGCTTTTTGCTTCTGCTTGGTGGCCTGTCCGTCTGACGTGGCAACCTTTTCCTTGCTACCGCCGATAACTATTGCCTGCTCTTTATTCTTCAGTGGTGTGGCAGCAAAAGTCGTTGAGGCCGAAACAGTATTGCTGCTAGCCTTCTCGCGCTGATTCGGCGGTATGTACCTGCCTGACCCGGATGGTTGGCCGAGAGAACTAAGAATGGCATTGGGATCCCCTAAAGCCTTGTTCAACACGTCCCTTGCCTGATTCAACTCTGCTCTCTGCATAGCAACCTCGGTCGCTAAGTTAGCACCATCCGTGCGAAGACTCGCCATATCTGACGCTGTCTGCTTAGTCTGGTTTGTGATAGCTTCCATGATTTCTTTCTGGCATTGATTCTGCTCACGAGCGAGACTCGTCGCATGGGCCCGTACTGCGCCTTCTGACTGCGCGATCTGCTGTTTAGTAGCCTCCACCTGTCGGGTAATGCGCTGGTCAAGGTCGCGTATGAGCTTATCTGTTTTGGCTGTTTCCCTCTCGAAATCAGCAGCTATCTTCTTGCGATGGTTCTCGATATTTTCCATGATGATCGCGAACCTTTCTTCAGAGGTCGCTCCCTCCGGAATAGGCTTCGGAACGAAAGCCTCTATTTCAACCACGACCATTGTAGTGGTAGTAGTGGCGGGAATAATCGGCTCGCTGGCCTGATCAGTGTTGATACTTCGACCTTCAGTAGCGGTCGGGTGATTCTCTCCTTGTCCGGTTGACATATTGGGATGAGAAAACCTTTGTGTCACTTGTTCCTCAGAAAGACCACGACAGTCCGCGCGAGAATGCGTTCTGTAACTGGAGGTCTTGTGCTTTGAGCAAGTAGCGTAAACCTTTTGGTAAAGGTTTTCGCTAGACTTCCCAATGGCTATGTTCACGAAAAGACACTATTGCGTGGTCCCACTGGGCGTGCCAAAATGTTTGGCTCCAAAACCAGTTGGTATGCAAACTGTCTCTTTTGAGCGGGTGATTGCGCAGGCGTGCCAGCACCGTGGGGTACGGTCGTCGGAGTAGTCCCTTGACCTGACTTCTTCTTCAAGCGCTGTGGACGAGGAGAGCACCAACCTCGCCACAGGGTTCTTCTCTAGCCTTTCGAGAAAGGATTTTTGCCTTACGGATAAGGACTTTGGGTGTGATCTCTTCGGTCACCAAATCGATACTCAACGTTGTAGGTTGAGCAGAGCAATCACTGGGAAGTTCTGAGAAAGCACGGTGTTTGCTAAAGCGTATCTTTAGCTTCGCTGGGTTGCGAGGGCGTTACCCTTGCTTCGCTGGTTGTATCGGTGGCAGTTGCACTGGCAGTCAGCTCGCGAGGAGACTAGGACTGGAAGTACGGTTGCCGGGTTGGTCTGGTGATGCTGACAGTCGGCTCTTGGAGAGACTAGGACTGGCGCGCGGTCACCGGGTTTCAACGAGGTTGAAGATTTGCTCCGGGGAGGCTTTGTAATCGCTGGGATTGATTGATTTGAGAGAGAGCCCGTCTCTAACTTTGCCGCTTAACCCTGTATTTATACGCCTAGGGTTTCGACTGCTTCCTTAACATAGAAGGATTATTTAATTGAAGTTTCCTATTCAATCTTTGCTACTCAATTCCAATAAGGTTTCGTTTCCTTATGGACTACGGAATGGGCGAAGCTATACCCCAAACCAGAACAGGCTTATTTTTGGGCCACAGGTATTGGCCCGCTAGACTAAACCCACCAAAAGGTCTTGCCAAAAATACTTTTGGGCTCAAACAGGACATATGAAGTCAAATAATACCACAACCATGCCAACACTAACATTAATTCAGGTTTATATGTTCCCATCTATAGTATCAGTAGCTCCATCTAATTTCTAACCCTAATTTCGATCCCCTTTACTTTAGTGTTTGCATGTTCGATGAGAATATGATGAAACGAAACATCACTAACATTTGACGGATCAGCACTAATAGTTAGCAAGCAAACTGTGAATAAGTAAACATCTGAGCAGAAAACTTCTCAAAAAGAAACTAAGGAAAAAAAGAAAAAAGAAAAAAAACTTCTAATTGCTATCTAGGAAAAGCCATCACAAAAAGCGCGTAAGAACTACTTGGATCACCAATATTCCAAGCCATAAAGTTCAGTCCTCATCAGAGGATTCATCAGAGAAGGAGGAGTAGAGGTCCTCAAAGGATTCATGACTATAGGAGGCATTATAAGACTCCCTCAAAGGGCTTAATGGGTCCAAGAACTTCAACTCAGCATGCCCCGAATCGTGGAATCGTGCTTGAACTCGGTCACCAACTTCAATACTTCCCAAGAAATTTCGGCAGAAGCAGGTAGAGTCATCGTCTTGAGCATAGGTGAACTTGAAAGCAGATATCTGATCAAGTCTGCTTCACCTTTGACGCCACGAAAGTTGAGTTACTTTCTTAACTCTCCGTTGGTTGAATGTGCAATTTCGATTGCTATAATCTCCAACAGCATCTAATCCCATCGCAATCTGAGCCTATTCCTACTGTCGTAATAATAATGTTCTCTTGCTTCGTGCTTTCGGTCTTGGGGTGCTTTAGGTCTACCTAAATTTTTTTGTTAGGAACAAATCAACTCGACCGCCTCATCTCTATTAAAAGCACCACTCATTAAAGTCTTGTCCAGTTCCGATATCTACTTGTCGGCTTTGCCGAAAACAATATATTATTTTATAATCTGCTTCGAACAACAACCACAACGAACAGAGACGATGGAGTCCTCTGGGTATCACGGTTTAGCCTGTAGTCCTCCTCCGGCGGAGCCAGAGATAGACGATATGCACGTAGATAAATCAGATTGTGAGGGATCAAACGCCGACGACCCACTGTGAGAGTGTTTATCCCATCACCGATGAAATTCCAGGTGGATTAATTATAATAATATATTGGGGCCGTGACCACTTACCCAATTTCAGCATAAATATTGCCCACTTACTCCACT
>LYNE01012268.1:0-11912 GCA_001662545.1 Rosa x damascena | reverse complement strand
TACTGATCCAACGGTCACAAATATTCACAAAACACACAGTATGGGATACCCCCCAGTACCGTAGAATTTCCCCAAAGAGGTAAAGGTTGCAGACAATGAGTTTTACCATGTCAGGAAAGAAAGAAGTGGGCAATTTAGTATATTACATAATAATTATATATTACGTACTAAAAGAAAGTGGATAATGGCTAAGCATATTGGAGATACAATATACAAAGAAAATTCTGAAAGTTTACCAATTGCTTCAACTAGTCGCAGAACCATTTGTCCAGTGTGATGCCCTTTGACACAACTACCCCATTAAACACAACCCTGCAAAGTTGAATGTAATATGAGTATGAACAAGAGCAGAAACTATAGTTAATAGTGTAATCATATCTTACATTGATATGTTCAGAGTTGAAGACCTCAAGGCATTTATTTTTTCTCCTCAAGTAAGAATAGAGAACATATGGAAAAGAGAAATTACATTGAGAAAGCACAATAGTGAACCAGCCAATGAACCTCCAACAGCAAGTAGCGCCAAAAATCGGAAGTCAAAAATTGTCTGCTCAACAATAGACATGTAAGAAATGCTCAGAACAGATTGTTATATGTTAAGAAACAAGTATCCAAGCACAAAAGGAATGAAATCCTAATTGTAGACATTGATACCTACTAAACAGGAAAACAAAAAGGAAAAATAATCCAAAATCTGCTTCTGAACTGTTTGAAACAGAATATTTTCGGATAGCATTATCTTTATATGCAGCTAAAAGTAAGCAAAAAGTAGCTCTTAGATCATGTGCATCTTCTCTAAATCTTTATCTAATGTATTTCAGAGTTTCATTTCTTTTAAGTTCATTGCATAATAAATCTTAGTGACTTTTGTGACACCTAAACAGCTTTCTGAAACCAGGGGAATCTGAAGTACTTTGATCCGGTGATATATACAGAGGAATTGACTCGACCCTGCTGAGGTTTGTCAATGAAATCCTATTGATTGAGTTGCTTCACTATCACTATTTCTTATTCTTTTTTAATTCTCAGCAGCAGTCTTATCTATCAAACAAATAATCCGCATATAGTTGCCAGACTTAAATGACTAATCCCAAGACATCCACTACAAATAACCGAATACAAGTAACAAACTGCGAAACATTCCCAACACATAACGAAGCAAGCATAGTGAAATGGTTAAACTCATGTACTCTTTCAATGGAAGACTCAGCAGACTTGGCAAACCGAGCAAACAGGCTGCCGTTGGCAAGGGCGTAGTTGAAGCTCGGCTCGGGCGGTCTGGAGGAAGCAGGATAAGCATTTGCTGAGGTTTCAGTGGAGGAAACTACTGTTTGACTTGGAGCTGATGATAATTTTGATTCCGGGGAAGATGGGGAGCTGAGAGAAGAAGCAATGATGGGATGAGTGAAGCGCTTGAAGGTGTTTAAAGGGCAGCGGCCGATCGGCAACGCGACGGAGAATGGGGAGGCGGAGATGGAAGTGAAGAGAGCCATTGTTGACAGAGAGAGGGGGAGAGAGAGTAAGAAAGGGTTTTAGAAAGACGGAGGAGATTTTTTGGTTGAAGGGAGCTAAGCTAGAGACTTTTCTGTGGCATTGCATGGCGAGTGAGTAACGGTAATTTGGGAACGTCAGTGGACTTTACGCGCGGAAGAAGCTCGTGGAAATTTGGGCTAATGCGGGAACAGGGAAAGTGATCCATGCGAACTTGGCTTCTCATTGGCGAGTGCAAAGTTATATGCTTTATAATTTTTATTTTATTTTAGAGCGGTGTTATTTACACAACTATTTTCTCTATTCACACGCTCATATTTTTCTATTACTATAATTAGGGTTGTCAATTTCGACACGACCAGATAACACAACTCGAAACCAGCTAGAAATAAAGCGGGTTGAACCCACACGATTAAAAAGCGGGTCTGCCGTGGGTCAACCCGCCATGACCCATTTAATAAATGGGTCGGTCACGGGTCAACCCGCTAACACGAAGTGAAGCCGTATGACCCGATTATGCTATACTTCTTCTTGAAATTTTGGACGTTGGGAGTATTTGATCATAGAATTAGACAATTTGAAATATTTTGCTTTATAATTACTTGATTTAATTATTTATGAATATATATAATTATTTATATTTTTCATCTTGTGGAGTTTCTAGTGAATTTAATCATTTTCTACATTTGTTTAGTTAAATGGGTCTCATTGTTAATCCTTAAATGGGTCATTTTGTCTAACATGATATGATGTATTTGTTAAATGGGTTAAGCGGGTTGGAAACGGGTAACCCGTTTAATAAATATGTTGGGTTTGAGTTTAAATTTTTGACACGATTATTAAATGGGTTGAGTTTAGGTTTGTATCTTGCGACACGATAAATACCTTGACCCGACACAAACCCAACCCAACACGACCCATTGACAGCCCTAACTGTAATTTAATTTTCTTTTACAAATTACTCCAATTACCCTCTCCTACAATTATGTTTTCTTTTTTTATTTCTTTTTTCTATTTGGCAAGTTTCATGAATTAACCATTATTATACAATAAATCAATATTCTTTGCTACTAAGATCTTCCTGTTATAAACTAGAGAATATGAGAGAGATAGAATAGAGAAACAAAATGTAGGAGAATGTAGAAGTGTGTATTTCATTCTCATTAGACCCCTTTATATATGGGTAGATTTTACATCATAAGGACGTAACTAATAAATATTTATAATGGACAGCCACATTTATATAATATTTATAACACTCCCTCTTCGATGTCCACCACTAAATAATATGGTGTTGGACGCGTTTAATGTTGCCTCGTCAAAAACCTTGCCAGGTAACAAAAACCCAGTGGGACAAAAACAACCCTGGTCGAAGGAGAAAAAGAGTACAACGCGCATATGTCCTAGGTAGCATAATTTTGAATGCTCCCCCTGATTGTTGCAAGCTTCAATCATGTATATAATAAAATACATGCACCATGTATATTAGATATAGTGTGTCGATCACATAGGTGAGACTATGTGCTTTGCATAAAAGGGACTCATCATGAATTGCAATTCCTGTAAAAGTTAATTAGGGCATTACCAATAAAACTATGATATTCTTAATGAATCTTACCTGAGTAGAACCAATTTCATATGTTCAATTTATAGATAAAGATATTAGTTAAAGAATAACAATATAAAGGAACAACAACTGACACATTTACCTTTATCCGAGCATTGAAATTCAAGTATGACATACTTAGCCATAAATATTAATTTGTGTAATTGATAATTTCATATAGGCTCAATATGAGCTCTATATAAATTCATAACTTTGCGAAAGTTAAAATATGTTGCAACATTATGAGTATGATTCGAATTCGATTTTTTAGTCTTGTCATAGTACTCATTGAAGCAATAAGTCACTTTGACCATAATTGAATGAGTATGCATGAGCTTTAGACTTTTGATTCCATGAGTGAGCTTTAAGCTCATTCATTCATGGACTTGCCTTTGGCAATATGAATCGGTCAAGGATTTGATTAAGCAATATGCTTATAATGACACATAGGATTTAAGGATTTGCTTTTAGCAATTTTCCTTTAAGATCTTCATATTAGATAAGACAACATGCCATAAGTCTCTCGTCAATATATCGCTGTACTTATAGAAAAGTTGTCACTTGGAAAAGAATGATAAGCCCATGTCTCTATAAAGAGACTTGTGTCATAGTGATTTTAATTCACTGGAATGAACACCCTTTTGTATTTTAGGGGTTATAAAGTCCAAATATTTCATCACATTTCTAATAATCAAATTCATTGGAATTGCCTCTTTTCAATTTGGCCAATATTATAATTTGTTGACGTACACATCGAAACGTGGTATAGTATACAGCCCCTGATGATTTTCAGTAGTGCTACTATAGATGAGATATCATCAAATTTCGATCTCACACATTCATATATATATATATATATATATATATATATATATATATGCATGCATTAGCTATAATAAGCTTTGTTGATATCAAGTACTCATTCCTCTTTTAGGAATGTATTATCTCTTTAGGACAAATTAATTAGAGAATGTGGATCTTTGTATAACCTCATGAAGAGTGTTATAGGGCTTGTATAATATTCCTTTAAAGGGAGATGAAAACATTGGACTTAGTGGATATATCCCACATAATTCACGCCGTTACATTAGTTTTTCCTCCCCCTAACGGTGGGAAGACTATCAGATTTGTTCACACAAAATATGTGTTCATAAATATTGGATTGAAAATCCATTGGTGGGTGGCCGGCCCAAACCAATTTTTAGGTCAAGAAGATAATGAATTGAGATTTTTTCTCAAAATTAAAATGAGACATGGTGAATAGATATTACACACCAATTCATGTCGTTTTTCATAAACGATATTGCTCCCCCTAATGGAGGGAAGACCATCTAGTTTGACCATTCGCAAAATATGCGTGCAAAAAATTTAGATTGGAAATCCATTGGTGGGCGGATAGCTCAAACCAATTTTTAGGTCAAAAACTTGTCTTTAATAAGTGTCACTTTCTCAATTTCTCATAATTAATTGAGACTTTTTCTTATGATAATAATAAGACATGGTGGATAAATATCACACACCAATTCATATCGTTTTTCATAATATTTCTCCCCCTAATGACGGGAGAATTGTCTTATTAAAGTGACAACTCGCAGATATATGATAAATTATAATTTCCGTGTTAGGATGGTTTGCAACTGTTGTTGTATTATACAACAATGTAGAGTATGTATGTAGATGAGTCTACATGACATAGTAATGACACATTAGTCACGCCGAAATAAATTTATTTGGCTCAATGAAATTTTTAATTCATGATATACTATACAGTAGTATACTCATAGTTGATTAATACAACATAAAGTCGGTGAAAATTTCATCACCAATATATGCAGTTTCCATATATGTAACATAATATGAGCTCAATTGGAGTCGGCCATCAATCAAGATTTGCAACTCTTGAGATGATTGTTACCTTAGCTTTTGGAAGCATCAATTGTGAAAAATTATCAACAATTGCAATGGATCATGTCCATAGTTGCATTATATGCATGCAAGACAACTATGTTTGTCAATGTTTGTCATTATATTTATCATGAACATTCATGGTTCAAATTGAATTTATTAATGAACACGTTGTTCATATTATTGTTTGACACTGAAAACAAATGTCAAAATTATATACTCAAATTTGAGTCTGGGATGGTTGTCCATATGGGTATAAGCATATACTCCAATAATAATAGATTTAGGGACCATAGCCCTCATACTCAAAACATTTGATTTGAGTCTTCACAATTAGAAACATGTTCTAAAAGTGGAGTGAACAGAGGTTCACATGTACTCATAAAGAGAAGGGACAAATGTCCTGACATAATTGGAGACACTACTAGTAAAAGGAGCAACCCACACTGATTTTATACACACTGACTCTCACACTGATAAAAAATCAGTGTGTTATAACTTGTAGATACAGATATCTGTGAGAAATGAATGTCTGGGTCCCACAAAAGAAAATGCTCACATATTTACCAACTGAAATCAATGTGTCTAGATTTTTTCACAGATGTCTGTATGTACCAAGTAATTATTATATACTGATATCTGTGTAAAACATTTATACACAGATATCTGTGTGTACCAAGTAATTTTTAAATACTGATATCTGTGTAAAACATTTATACACAGATATCTGTAAAGAATAGAAAAATTATAATTTGCAAGATGAGTTTAATTCGTAGAGACATCTGTTACAACCACTTCCACACTGTCATCCGTGTGAATGTAAAATAGCCACTCATATCTGTGTGAAGTTGTACACAATTATCAGTAGCCATTGCTACTTTTTCACAAAAATCTGTGTGAATAGTTGATTTGACACATCACTGCTAGCAAAAGCTTCACTCGACTTTTTCTTATATGTTTATTTTCTGACCATCATATTAGTCTTTTCCAAAGAGAAGCAGAAAAACTCCAAGTCTCACCCCTGGCCACCGCACGCGACTCTCATAGGCCACCAAGCCACTGTTCCTATTTTTTTCCACGTTTCCGGCCACCTCTCATCGCCCCGCCACCATCGCAACACTTAGCAAACCGCGACGAAGCCTCCTTGAAATCCGGCGGCAACCCACGCGACCTGAGGAGAGAGTGGATCTGGGCTTTTCTCTCTCTCCTCCACCATCTACTTCTGCTCTCCACCGCGATTCACCTCCACTACCACGGTGCTCACAGGTCTCCGTCGAGTCTATCTCTGCCTCTGCGAGGTCCGATGATGTCGGGACCGAGATCACGCGCCGGCACACGGCACCTAGAAATCCTCTCTGGACACCCACGGTTTTCTCTCTCCACCTGCGTCTTCTTCGACGAAAGGCAGTAGCCGGTTCGGATTGCCGCCACCTTCCCTCTTCTCTGTGCCGGCCAGCTCTTCCTCCAGATTCGTCTACTAGTTTCTAACCTATTCTCAGATCTGTTCTTAATTGTTTCAAGTATGGATTTTGAGTGACGACTTAGATCTTGTTGATCGGTTGTAGGTATTTTACCCAAGGAATAGTAAATCGGTTCCAGGTGTATTCTCTCCTCCTCTATATGCCTTTACCCATATTGTATGATCAATTTGTTATTGGGCATCTTAAATCTTTTTGGTGTTCTTAGTTCCCGTTTCTTGCAGGGGATTGTATTATGATTTGGTGTTCTTAGTTATGAAGTAGGTACTCTAAGATTTGGGTTTTGCATGTAGCATTCAAAGTACGGAATCAAAAGCGGAGGAGAGAGAAAGAGCTAATACAATTTGGAAGTACAGGTAAATGTTCTCAATCCATAGATTTAGATAAATTTGGTTTTTGGATATAGACAAAAATTCAATGTTACTGCCATAGAAATTGGATTTCTTTCCTTTGTTGCAATTGATATATATGATGCCATGATCATGGGTTGTTTCTTAAGCACAGGTAGCTTCTCTGAGCACCAAGCTTCTTTCTTTCAGCCCCATCCCTGGCTCTGCATTTTTTTTCCCTATATTTTTAAGCAGTGCAGCTGCACTTATTTGCATTTGGTTGATCCTAATATTGGTTTTGCATTCCAATGACTGTTATTTGGAAAAACTTGGAGCAATGTGAATTGTAATTTGTAATTGTATATTGTATGAAAAATTATATTTTGGAATTACAAAGAACCTTTGATTGAATTTAATGTTTCAGATTGATAGGTTTGATTTAGGTTTGCTCGGGTAATTTGCTGTAAATTTGTATGATTACAGTATTATTATTTTTTACTATAACATAAGGCTTCACACAGATTTTAATTATCTGTGTGATTAATGTAATGTTCACACTGATGTTTTGAAGACAAGTTTTATATAAGAATTTAATTTCTCAATTCATCTCATGTGAGATAAGCGTGGGTCCCACAAAAAATTCCACACTGATTTTTCTGTCTGTTGCGAGAGACCAAAGACCACGGGATCAAATGGAACAGACACAACATCTGTGAGTGTAGGGGTAGGTATTGGGCTTCCCATACTGATATCAGTAACTAATAGAGGTTATACCTACTGATTGCAATCAGTAGGTATAGACAATTTTTCTGGTAGTGAGATCAAGAAACAAGAGGTTTCGATCTATTTAATTGTATAACAATCAGTGGACGAATTTTAAGTCCACATGTAATTGGATCAAGAAACATGTAGTTTTGATCTCATTATAAAATGACAATTTTATATTAAATTATCAGATAAGATAATAAGAGGAAATTAAATTAAAGTTGGCAAACTCATGAAAATACATACCTCGATTCTGTTGAAAATATAATTGATATTTTTGATACCAATCTGTGAGTACCATATGCCAAAATAGAGGCAGATTCATTTAGAGTCAGTAATTGAAATATGCATTAATATAACATTATAACAAAATAATCAATAAAACTGTTGTAGTCTAATTGGTTAAAATATTTGGTTCGCATCCAAAAAGACCTGGGTTCAAGTCCCAACGATGGAAAATAATTTTGTTATTTTTCACAAATGACATAATCATATGAGGTAGATATAATCATAAGTAATAAATGTTCATTATGATCACATAAAATGAATAACTATGGTGAGTATCGAATAATGGTAATAGAATGATAATAAAATGAGTTATTAATAACAATAACTACAAGATAATGGCAATTAAAAATATTATCATGATAATTGTAGCTCTTGCAACAAATACTCATGACAAATTCAGTTATGAAAGAATTGTAATAAAGGTAATTTAAACATAATAAATGTGATTAAACAGATAAAGATAAGACAATATAATTACGTTTAATCGGTCCAAGAACATAGGCTTAAAATGACTAAACAAAATAAATAGAGACAAAAAAAACTCCTAAACATAGGCTTAAAATTTATCGGTGTCAAGAAAAACCAGAGACTTTGAGCTTGTTATCTTCACTGACAGATTCTCCACATAATTTTAGTTGGGAGGTAATCATATGTTTAGCGGAATTGAAAATCAGTGACAGATTTAAAGTTTTGAAGGCGCAAAATGCGTCCATTCATATCGTGCTCCAGATAGAACAATGGTTTTCTGGTGAGCAAATCAATCAGCCGATGCTTGCCAAATCTCAAGTGGATCTGTAAGGTAATCATCTTTTAGGATCTTATCTAGATGATAACGCAAGAAAATCATAGGTTTGGCGGGATCTTGCACAGATGACTTATTATTTCCAAGGTTTTTAGCCATAAGGTGAATTTCAGCATCAAATAGTTCTTGCCATAAATTTTAAGAGGATCATAGTCCAATTTTGTTAGATGCGTCATCTTTCTACAAACAGAAAAGATGAGATATATTAGGATCCATAATTATTAGAACAATATGTTCTATGAAAAATTCATATACGAAACAAAGGTTTCGAAGAGTTCATAAATATGAACAATGGATCCCATAGGGAATACACGAGAAAAACATTCGTGTGATGTCTATAGAACCATAGGTTCAAAGACTACTCGGTCAGAGGACTCGAGTCTTGAGCAATGGAGCATGTAGTTCTCATTGTCATATATGAAATATAAATTTTCAACAATTATATTATATAAAAGATACATACAAATATATGTAAATAATCGCATAAAGAAAATTGATATTCATCTAGGAGAGAAAGAAGAAAAACTCATAGATTATTAGCCTTAGTCATAAGCAACTATGTTGCACCATAAGGCTTGCGGATCATCATGGAGTTCAAAGAAGAAGAAGAAGAAAAATAAGAGCAAATTCGTGCTGATAACGTGTTATAAACTAGAGAATATGAGAGAGATAGAATAGAGAAACAAAATGTAGGAGAAGGTAGAAGTGTGTATTTCATTCTCATTAGACCCTTTTATATAGGGGTAGATTTTACATCATAAGGACGTAACTAATAAATATTTATAATGGACAGTCACATTTATATAATATTTATAACACTTCCAAGTAATGTTAAAAAAGGATGCGGTGCAACCTCTTCCGCATTCTGCCAAACCCTAGCCATCATGGCTGGGAATCAAAGCCACGCCAGTTGGCACCAACACCAAGCGGACTCTTCTCCACCTCTCGCTGCCTCCTCGCGGTGACCCAACGTCAATCTCATTCGACGAGCTCCAAACCATATTGCCTCTCCACAATTTCTGGGGAAAGGGACAGTTTTGCAACTGCCTGACTCTCACGCTGGGGGCAATTAACGAGGGATGATTTCAGTCAAGATTCTGGTCTTATCCGACCAAGTAGAGCGCGGCTCAAGGCCGGTGATGGGCTGCTAGGGCTGGTGACGATTGGGTCACACTGGACGGGAAATCGTGGTGGCTGGCATCCTATAAGTGCAGCGGCTGTTTCAACCGTGAAACAGATCGGCTTGTTGCCGGCTGTGGTTTGGCGAAGTAGGGGCTTCCACTACCTTATAACGGCGATGGGAAGCATCCGATCTCAAGGAGCGGCAACTTTGCAATCTGGGTGCTTCTTTCCTGTATGGGCGACGGTGGCCGAGGTGGCGACGGCGACGTTGACCAATGCAAAGATAGGAGAACCCATTTTGGGTTGGGTGCCCAGATCAGCCGTGCGGCACAAATCACCCAAACAAAATTAGGTGCCAAAACTTACTCCGGATTTAAAGATCAAAGTTTTGGGATCTAATTCTAGGGTGTTTTGAATTTGGGATCCTGGAGGCTGGACCCAACCACACCTCTTAGTCCTAACTTGGATGGCGCGGAGAGATTTCAGTTTCTTGTCGAAATATGCCTATGTACTATGTTCTAGTTTTTTCATAGTTATAGACTTGCTTTCATTTGTGAGCACTGATTGTCTAATGAGTGATGCTAGCATGCCACGTCCTATACTTGCCCATAGATGGCAAGGGAAGGTATGTATCTGTGCTATTCTGGCTTGAGTTAAATGAAAGTTAACTGGTTTGATTCAAAAAAAAAAAAAAGATCTTCCAAGTAATACTAATTTTCAGCAATAAATATGGCTTTACTGTCCACATTGTTAGGTAAAAAGGTATCAGACCTAATTCAACATTGTGAAGAGAATGCCAATGCAATAACTAGTTGGTTATTGAGAGTAGTAGTTATAGTTACTGAACTGAAATGTATAGATAGTAAAACGTTGGTATGTACATATAAAAATGAAATGCATGAACCATAGTTGGGGGTGCAAAACCAGAGAGTAGAAAATCGCGTATGAACTTACAGTAGCAAAAAGCAAGCTATCCTTATCTCGATACATTTAATTCCTTTCAACTAGAAGCAATGACAAAATTGTTAGCATAAATACTTCAATTATGTATATTGGAGCATGAATTACCCAAATAATTTGGTAAAAAAATAACAAAAACCAATGTACCAGTCCACAATATTGCTTCATAAAAATAAAAGTTAATAAACAAGAGTAACTAGAAGCATCAAAACCAATCAATCCTCAATAAAAAAACACAAACCCTTGCTGAAACCCCACCCCCACCCCCACCCCCATAAACAACCACTCGTTATCTCTGAAACCCCCTTCAACTCATATTTGTATAATTTTCCTATGGCAAAATCTTTCGTATTCTAGCATAATATAGTAAAACAAATCATGTCTATAATTATAAAGCTATCATAATTAGTTGTTGTAAAGTTATATAGTTGCTCAATGGATTCAAATACACCAAATATTTTCAGTTAGAATCTTACCAAGAATGATGGAATCAAAGGGACTCGAATGATCATTGAACTCATATTTTTCTCACATGTCTCCATTGCCAATCAAGTGTAAAATTTTCTCCAAAGATGGGTCTAAAGTTGCTTGTTCTGCTTTGATTGAACTTCAGAGCATCACATTAGAGTTCTATGCTAGAGAATTTTTTATGGAAAAAAAAAAGGAATTGAAAAGGGTTTTAAAGTCCTCTGTGCCTACAGGAAAATAAGGGTTTTGGATTGAGGAATGATTGAATTGCCAAATAGAAAAAGAAAAAAGAAAGCAATTTAAGAGAGGGTAATTTGTAAAAAAAAAAAAATTGATTTAAAGTAATAGAAAAATAGAGGGGGTGTGTGAATAGATAAAAATGATGTGTGAATAGCACTACCCTTATTTTATTTAGGAAATTTTATTATACACGCTGCTAGGATGGGATCACCAGCTTCATTTCTGAAAACAAAGCCACCAGCTGCAGACGAAGAAGCAAAAACCGAACTGTCCAACTTGCTCTAATTTGGGGGAATCCACTTGATTAAACATTGATCAGAGCGTTTAAGTGAATCCTTAGAATTTGAAAGTATGTAAGAATTGTAGGAATTAGTTGCAGCAAAGAAAACTTGATAGGAGCATTTTAATGCGACGTTTTACTTGTTTTTCCCTACATTTTCTGCGCCATTTCCTTATTA
>LYNE01012266.1:0-11914 GCA_001662545.1 Rosa x damascena | reverse complement strand
TAGATCACTTATACACTTAATCACAAAACAAATTCAAAGTCCTAGATCATGCTTAATCTATCCACAATCATAACAAGTTAAGTCCATGGCTCGTCATTGGGGTTGGAAAATGCATTAACCACTAAATTCTAATTACAAAAAGGCTATCTAATTTTTATTTTTATTTTTTATTTTTTTAATGCGCCCGAGCTTTCACCCCCACACTTAAAACCAACATTGTCCTCAATGTTGTCAAGTGAGCTCAAAAGCTAAATCCAAGTCGGAGTTAGGCATGAGAGTGAACTCTGGGCGAAAGCACAAGAAAAATCTACCAAAATATACTAACTAAATGCGGAGAAAAGATACGGAAACCCCCTTTGGCGACCCTCCATTGCTCACGACCTTTGGAGAAGACCAATATGAGACACCAACCTCAAGGCACAAGGCCTTGACTTCCTTAACGTATGCTCCATAATAGCTCAAGGTGCTCATAAAAAGATCGACTCCATTTAGAACATAGAATGTCCTAGAGCAATGCGTCACACAATAGGCAAGGAATAAGGACAAGGGTCCTCCATTAAGCTCATAGCCTTGATCCCATCAAACCATGACCCAAAATTGTCCTCCATAACCTTCATATAAGAATTGTAGCTCAAAATATCTCCTCATTCTTCGAACTTCAACCACCTCCCAACCTCCCAAAAAGATGGCTAGATCGCCTTATTGATGCAAAATGACAAGAATAAACATCACAAGTAATGCTAGGGTTGCCTCCCTAGCGAGCGCTTTGTTTAAGGACTTCATTGCCGGTCCATACATCAAGAGAGTGAGTCAAGGAACATCTTGGAGGATGATCACCTCCTCATGAGAGTCAAAGGTAGAGTCCATATAGGGCTTCAATCGGTGCCCATTTACCTTGAAGGGTTCCCCACCATGAAGATCCTTGATTGTTATGGCTCCATGAGGAAAAACTTCAACCACTTCAAAAGGACCGCTCCACCTAGACCTCAACTTCCCGGGAAATAACTTGAGTCTAGAATTGTATAGGAGAACCTTTTGCTTGGAAAGAAATGTCTTCTTCACCAATTTTCGATCATGTATCACCTTGGTCTTCTCCTTAAACAATTTGGCACTCTCATATGCCTCTCCTCTAATTTCCTCCAACTCACAAAGATCAAGTTTCCGCTTCTCACCACTTGCTTCCAAGTCAAAATTCAAAAATTTAATAGCCCACAAAGCTTTATGCTCAAGCTCAACCGGAAGGTGACAATTCTTTCCATAGCATAAACGGAAAGGAGACATGCCAATAGGGGTCTTATATGCGGTCCGATAGGCCCATAAAGCATCATCAAGTTTAATAGCCCAATCCTTTCTAGAAGAGTTGACCGTCTTTTCCAATATTCTTTTTATCTCCCTATTTGACACCTCCACTTGACCGGAAGTTTGAGGATGGTAAGGTGTGGCAACCTTATGCTTGACCCCGTATTTCTTCAACAAAGCATCAAAAGTTCGGTTGATAAAATGGGTCCCACCATCACTAATGATAATCCTAGGAGTCCCAAATCGAGAGAAAATGTGCTCTTTTAAGAACTTGGTCACTACCTTGGAATCATTCTTCCGTGTGGCCTTGGCTTCAACCCACTTTGAAACGTAATCAACCGCAACTATGATATATTCATTCCCATGAGACTTCGGAAAGGGTCCCATAAAGTCAATGTCCCAACAATCAAAAATCTCAACTCCCATAATGTTGGTGAGAGGCATTTGGTCCTTGGAGGATATATTCCCGGTCCTTTGGCATCTATCACATTGAAGCACAAAAGAATGACAATCCCGAAATAATGTAGGCCAAAAGAAACCGGATTGAAGAATCTTGAAAGCTGTTCTCCTCCCACCAAAATGACCTCCACATAGAGATGAGTGGCATGAAGAAATAATCTTTGGAGCTTCCCACTGAGGAATACAACGTCTAATTACTTGGTCTTTGCCCACCTTCCACAAGTACGGGTCGTCCCAAATATAAGATCGAGCATCACGAAGAAACATCTTTCTAGCTTGTGCATCATAGTGATCCGGAATGAAAGTACAGTTGCTAGCCCAATAGTTCACAAAGTCTGCAAACCAGGGTGTCTCAATATCAACATGGAATAGGTACTCATCGGGAAAATGCTCAACCAATGGTATAGCAGAAGAATCTCCACCATGCTCAAGTCTAGACAAATGATCCGCAACAAGATTTTCTCGACCCGGCTTATCCTTGATCTCTAAATCAAACTCTTGGAGTAATAGCACCCAACGAATCAAACGGGGCTTGGCATCTTTCTTACTCAACAAATATCTCAATGCCGCATGATCAGTATGGACTATCACCTTTGACCCCAAGAGATAGCCTCTAAACTTTTCAAGAGCAAAAATCACCGCTAGTAGTTCCTTCTCGGTAGTAGTGTAGTTCATTTGGGCCTCATTCAAAGTCCTACTAGCATAGTATATAGCATGCAAGCGCTTTTCTCTCTTTTGACCAAGCACGGCTCCCAAGGCAAAGTCTGATGCATCACACATAATTTCAAATGGGAGTGACCAATCGGGAGCAACAATAATAGGTGCTTGTGTCAACCTCTCCTTAAGCAATTCAAAAGCACGTAGACAATCGGAGGTGAACTCAAATTTAGAATCTTTCACCAAGAGATCACATAGAGGTTTAGAGATTAAGGAAAAATTCTCAATAAACCGCCGATAAAATCCCGCATGTCCCAAGAAACTCCTCACACCCTTCACACTAGTCGGAGGTGGTAACCGTGCAATCAAATCAATTTTCGCCTTGTCAACCTCAATGCCTCTTGATGAAACAACATGCCCTAATACAATCCCCTCATCTACCATGAAATGACATTTCTCCCAATTCAAGACCAAATTGGTCTCCTCACATCTTGCAAGTACAAGTGATAGATGGGCAAGGCAATCGTCGAAGCTATCTCCATGTATGCTAAAATCATCCATAAACACCTCCATAAATTTCTCGGTCATATCATGAAAAATAGACATCATCAACCTTTGAAATGTGGCGGGGGCATTGCAAAGTCCGAAAGGCATTCTCCGATAAGCAAAGGTGCCGAATGGGCAAGTAAATGTGGTCTTATCTTGGTCTTCGGGGGCGATTGCTATTTGGTTGTACCCTGAGTACCCATCCAAAAAGCAATAATGAGAGCGCCCCGATAAACGATCCAACATCATGTCAATAAAGGGTAGGGGAAAATGATCTTTTCGGGTAGCGGTATTCAACTTCCGATAATCAATACATACACGCCACCCGGTTTGTACCCTTTGTGCTACCTCTTCTCCTTTTTCATTTGTCACCACCGTTACTCCACCTTTCTTAGGAACAACTTGCACCGGCGAAACCCACTTTGAATCACTAATTGGATATATCACACCTACATCAAGTAACTTAAGCACCTCGGCTTTTACCACCTCCATCATTGGAGGGTTTAACCTCCTTTGAGCATCTCGCACCGGTTTCGAGTCCTCTTCCAAATGAATTCGGTGCATACACTTAGAAGGACAAATGCCCTTAATGTCGGCAATTGTCCACCCTAAGGCATTCTTGTGCTCTCTCAAAACTCCAAGAAGCTTCCCTTCCTCCAACTTATTAAGCTTTGATGAAATAATAACCGGAAGGGTCTCATTTTCTCCAAGGAAAACATACTTCAATGAAGGTGGCAAGGGCTTCAACTCAAGTGTAGGTGGGCTCTCAAGAGAAGGTACCGCTCTAGTAGTAATAGGAGGTAAAGGCACTACCTTGGGCTTGTATGCCTTTTGGAATGACATTATAGTCTTCATGTGATTCATGTCCTCCATAATGTCATCATCATAAAATCTCAAGCTATGGTGGTCTATAGAGGCCTCAAATGGATCCTTAGCATGTGACGAGGTAATGAAAGACTCCTCAACAAGATCATCAATTATATCCACCGTCTCTACTCGAAAGCAATCTTTGAGATACACCGAACTCTTCATGACATCAAAGATTCGAAACCCAATAGTAGTATCAAACACTGTCATAGTTAAGATTCCCTTTTGAACATCAATCTTGGTGCCGGCGGTTGCCATGAATGCCCGCCCCAAAATAATAGGGAGCTCCTCACTATCACTACTCAAAGGCTCCATATCCAAAACCACAAAGTCGGCGGGTACCAATATCTCATCAATTTTCACCAAGACATCCTCTACAACTCCTCTAGGGTAAACCACGCTTCGATCCACCATTTGCAACCTAAACTTGACCGGTTTAATGTCCTCCAAAGCAAGTGTTTTGTAGACTTCATAAGGCATAAGATTGATACTCGCTCCAAGATCTAGAAGTGCCTTATCAAAATTTCTCAACCCAATGGTACAAGGGACGGTAAAGCATCCGGGATCTCCAAGTTTAGGAGGAAGCCTTCGTTGAATCACGGAAGAGGCCTCCTCTCTAAGAAACACATTTTCATCATCCCTAAACCGTCTCTTGTTTGTGCACAATTCCTTCAAGTACTTGGCATATGAGGGTACTTGCTTAATGGCATCCAAAAGTGGAATATTAATATTAACCTTCTTGAACAATTCCATGAATTCCACATTTTGACGCTCTTTTTTCTTCTTGAGGTCTTGCATCCTCTTCACATTTGGATATGGTAAAATCGGCTCTTGAGAGAAAACCAATGGTGGAGTAAATTTCAAGTTACCCATAGGACCCTTAAGGGCGCTCACGGTCCCACTAGGATCCCTAGCCAACACGGCCTCCCCTAGTGAAGAATAGACCGGAGTACTCCTATCCTTAGGACCTCCACTAGTCATATGAGAATCTTCCGCCTTATTTCTCCCCTTTGATGTAGACTCCGAATTTTTAGCATGAGGCTTGCCCTTAGAAGAGTCTTCCACCTTATTTCTCCCCCGGTCTTCCACCTTATTGCTCCCCATATGATCACTAGAAGATGATGCAATAGTAGTGGTAGGCCCAAAGTGAACATGCTTAGGTGGTGCGGATGAAGAAGTAGACACATGAGACTTTGAAGATGTAGAATGAGATAAAGAGGTCTTCCTTCCTTGTGCACCTCCGGGAAGTACATTTTCTTCCTCCCCGGCTTCCTTATCCACCCCCTTATTTCTTCCTTTTGTATACAAAGCCACATCACCCACTCCAATTTCCGGGGGTACATTTTCTTCCCCCCGGTTCCCATCCGCCTTTGAATTAAAATCATGCATATTTAAAGAATTTTCAACATTGCCACGAGGTACATTTTCTTCCCTCATGACACCATCAATCAACTCAAAATCACTGTTATCACTAGAGCAATCCTCTACCATAACATACTCATCACTAGAATTTGAAATGGGAGAGTTGGGAGCATGCATAGGAGAGGGAACATAACCATTATAAGAATGGGATGAGGAGGAATAGGGGTCATACATATTATCATACACATGCAAGGGAGTAGGAGATGAAGTTTGTGGCATGTGTACCTTATTATCGTAGACCTTTCCACTTCTAAGAATAGATATAGCATTTGCTTGCTCTCTATGGCGAGGATTAGGCTCCGTATTGCTAGGAAGAGACCCTTGCGGTCTTGAGTGCATAGAAGAGGCCATTTGCCCAACTTGAGTCTCCAATTTGTGCAAGCCCGCTTGAAGAGAATCAATAGTTTGCTTGTTGATCGCATTTGTAGAATTTTGAACTTCTATGAGTTTATTCATCAATTCTTCAAAGCCGGGTTTGCTAGGCTCACTAGAATGCAAAGGAGCATGTGACATAGATGTATGATTGTAATTCCCGCCTTGGTTGCCTCCATGAAAAGCACTAGAACCACTTTGAAACTTGTTGTTTCCATAGCCACTACCTTGCACAAACCCGGGAGGGCCATTTTGAACATTCGAACCATAAGGATAAGTGACATTCCCATGTGTACCATGCATAGGTGAAATCTGCCCTTGATTGTTGTGAGGGCCAAAAGATGAAGAACTTGAGCCATTTTGGCTATGAGATGCACCATAGTAAGCTCCTTGACCTTGAGGTACAAAACTTGAGCCACTAGGGCCTCTTTGAACATAGTTAGAACCTCCTTGCCCTTGATGACTATAGGAACCACCACCTTGTGAACTTGATCCACCTTGGTTGCCTCCCCATGAAAAATTAGGGTGATTCCTCCACCCCGGATTATATGTTGGAGAGTAAGGGTCATTCTTTTGTTGCCTTCCTTGAAAATTATTTATTACCCTTGCTTGCTCCTCCACAAAATCGGGATATTGATGTGCTAAATGGCATTCTTGAGTAACATAGCTAGGAGACTCACATAAAAGACAAGTAGAAAGAGTAGAATGCACGGCCTTGGCTTGTGAAATGTGTGGCTCACGGTCTTGCCTCTCAAGTAATTACTCCATTTTCTTCTCAAGTCTCTCTAACTTTGAACTCATAATTCCATCACTTGGCATAGACACTTCATAAATCCCACGGCCTCTAGGTAAAGGCTCTCGGCCTCTCACATCATCAACACCATGTTCACGAGTCCGTGGCTCATCAATCAATTCACGGCTCCTCCTTGAATCATCAAGGGTGTCACGGCCTCTCCTAGGCTCATCATAGGAATCTCGACTCTTATGCTCATCATACAATTCACGGCTCCTTGGCTTCTCAAATTCATCTCTTGGTCTTCTTCTTCGGTCATGAGAGTCCCACCTTGCACTTTGCTTAGATAAATCCTCAATGATACCCCAAGCTTCCGTAGCATGCTTATTTTCTATGCTTCCAAGTGCGGCATTGTCCACACGTCTTCTAGATTCTGGTAGCAAGCCTCTATGGAATGAATCAATAAGTAACCACTTATCTAGGCCATGGTGAGGGCATCCAAGGTCAATGTCCTTGAATCTCTCCCATGCCTCATGCAAGGTCTCTCCATCAAATTGAATAAACCTCAAGATATCATCTCTCATACTTGTAGTCCGGTGGGGAGGAAAGAATGCATTCAAAAACTCTTCTTGAAGTTGACGCCATGATCATATACTCGCGGGAGGTAGTCTATGTAACCATTCTCTTGCTCGGTCTTGAAGTGAGAAGGGAAAAAGACGCATCTTCAAGCCATCCGATGTAAGTCCTCCCAATTGTAGTGTACCACATACCTCTTCAAACATCTTCACATGAGTGTAAGGCCTCTCTTGACTAAAACCATTGAACTTTGGCAAAATTTGAAGAGTAGAAGACTTGATCTCAAAATTGACTCCACAAGGTGGCAAAACAATACAAGATGGTTGGTTGACAACGGTAGGACAACTATTGGCTCGAATTGGTCTCTCATTATTCTCCGCGTCCCCCATTGCTACCTCTTCAAATCTTGGACTTGGTGATCTCTCTTCTAAAATAGGTGAAGTAGACCTCGATGGTGCAAAAGAATTAGTCCTTGGATTTCTCACTCTTTTTCTTGGTCTACCTCTTCCTCTCTTAGGAATTTCACTCATGCACCTTCAAAAGAAAACTATGAAAATGATTAGAAACTAGAATAGAAGAAAAACACAAGTAATTCAAACAAATAATTAAACTCTTTTTTTTTTTTCTTTTCTACTACAATAAAAAAAACTCAACAAGTAACCAATAACACAAAAATAAAAATCTGGAAATTTTTTTATGGCAATAAAAATTACCAAAATATATTTTCAATTTTCAACACACACAAATCAAAATAAAGAAAAAGCTAGAAAAATATGCAAAGTGCCTAAGAATCCGAAAACCAAGGGAATAAGGTTTTTACACCCTACTCCCCGGCAACGGCGCCATTGACTTGGTGCATATACTAGCGCCTCACGCGTAATACAACACGGTCATCAAGTTTAGGGCAAATAAATTAAGCTCCAAGTATCGTACCCAAGGGAATAGGGAACCCCGCTTGATTAGGGACAACTAAGCACAAATACAAATTATCCTAGCAACAAGTATCCGAAATTGTGATTTTTTAATTGTGAAGATTTAAACTAAATTTGAGAACCTAAAATAGAAAATTGCTAAAAATGAAAATGCAATGCTAAAGTAATTTGCGAAAAATTCAAGACAAGAGAGTGTTGGGTGCTAGGGAGGTTCCTTCACCCAAATCCTATGTGCCGAAAGCTATCTAATGTAGATGCAAAATTCTTAATTAGGCGGTAGTCGTATCCAAGGCGGTTCAAGGCTCAAGGACCATATATTCTCAACTACGGTATTAATGTGCCATTTCAAGGGTCACACAAACTCAATTGGAGAGAGCTAGAGCCGGTTCAAGGGTCTCTAAGTCGCTCTAATTGGCATAAAGCTCAAGAATTAGACCACTAAGCGATTCACCCTCGCAATCACGCGGTGGGTGTAATCACCATGCTTATAACCCCTACAATACCAAATTGAGGGTTCTAGCTTAGGAATTAGAGGGGGTCAAGCCTCTAACTCCGTCCTAGACATGCTCAAAATACATACCCTAGAGTTGACTAGGCTCCTAGACATGCATTTCAACCCAACAAAAATTGATATAAGCATCCAATAAAGTAAATTGCATCAATCCATTAAAATAGGCATCCTTTACATAAAATTTGGGCTAGGGCACACAACCCTAGCCCCCAACAACAAAATTACTCACTACCCATAAATATATACATCATCAATTCCATCAATTTCATACAAACTAAAGAGGAAAATGTATAGAAGAGGGAGAACAACCAAAACAAGTTACAAATGCTAAAAAACAAACATAACAAGCTTTGGAATTATAATTTTTCCCTTTTACCCAAGTGGTGATTAAACCCCTAATGCTTGAAGTGCTTCCCCTTTTGAATCTTGTGAAATTGATGAGAACATGGAATTTTGGTGAGATGGATTTTAGTGAGGAAGTGTGTATCTTGGTGAGGTGAAGAAAATCTTGGTAAGGTCGTATGAATCTTGGTGAGGTGGGTTGGATTTTGGTGAGGAGAAGGGAAAAATGGAGAATTGGAATTATGGGTGGTCTGGGCGTGTTCTGCTTGGAGAAGAGGAAGAAGGGGATCTGGGCGTGATAGTATATATGGGTGGGTCGGCTACTGTTAGGGTGAGGTGAAAGGAGATTGGGTCGTGGTCTGTATATATCCCAAGAGAGGAGAGAATGTGTTGATTAGAAATCGACGGTCCTGATTGCAAGAGAGGACAACAATGAGTGGGTAGGGTGACACGTGGTTGGCTTGAGAGAGAATATAAGTCTGATGCCATGCACAACCCACGTGCTTGCCTGGGGATAGAGAAAAAGACAAAAAGGTTTGAGATTAATTATTAAAGCTATAGCCATGCCGTTGTAATCAACCCAATCTGGTTTAATTAATATGTAATCAAACCATTCTTCAATTAAGCCCATGCTTAATTAATTTAATTAAATCTGCTCTCATTTCTTTCTCGCTCTGACTTGCATTGATCATAGTTAACCCGCCGCCAATTTCATCTCTTTGTCGATAATTCCAATTAGCTCCATTTTTGCACAACTTCTTCCGAAATTCACAGCTCCGCTAATTTACTACAAAATAAATAAAAATAGATTAATTACATATTTATTGACTTGAAGATTAGCCTAATTCTCGTGTTTTAGATACAATTACATGCATCAAAATGCGTGTAATCAAAGGCCTAATGGTCATTCTCTCGAGAACAGGTGAACTTAAAAGTAGAAATTTGATGATATCTGTTTCTAGTGGATTTCTCCGGGTACATCACACATAATGCTATACCACAGCCGAGTACCAATATAACTTCCGAGTTCCTGTTTGGACAGAATACACAACGTTAGAGGAATAACCGTACCGGACGGTTTATGCTTCTCTGATGCCTGAGTAAGGTTCTATATATATTTTGACAGAACAACAGTAAGGGAAAGAAGTTATTACCCCACTCCCTATCGGTGGTTGTGTTGATCTCTTATACTTGAGCATGGGAAAAGAGTTTCCCATTTTTTCGATGTGGGACGCAACTTATCCCCTTGTAGCTATATCAACTTCTGGTGTGTAATTAGATGGGCTGTGCTGGCCAGGTCCGAGGCCCTTGGCGCCTGAGGTGTCGCCCCTGATGAGCACCATCATGGTGGGTTGTGAATGCGGCCCATGGTATGGAACTTGGGTGCTCCTATGGGCCCCACCTGATAGTGCCAAAACGTTGTGGTGATGAAATATCTATCAGTATGTACAATATCTACTTTAGCTTTTACACCAGAGATCTTGGTTATTTCCACTAGTCGCAGTTGAGTAAATGTGAAATTGTAGTTGTCCTCTAAACACAACTTCAATTCTCCAACGACAGCTCCGTTAAACTTTTGGCGGGCCTACACAAGGTCCATAACATCAAGTCATGAAGTATTGACAAACAGTTCACTAAACAAAGATGTTATAAATAAATACAGTAAAGTTCAGTTGAAGGTTTCAACTCAGCAGAATAAACAACTCACAAAAATTTCTAGTTTTTGTAGAGCAGGGGAGCTTAGAAGAAGGCATAGAGCAGTTGAAATTTCATTCGCATCATCGAAGCTGATGTCCAAAGAAAGAACACTCAGATATTGACATGGGTTAGAAACCTTCTCCGGCAAGGCACCAATAGACAAATACTGTAGTAGAAGGGATGCAGAAAACAATAGGCTTAGTGAATATGGTCAAATTCCAATGGTGATGCAAAAGATCATGAAATGTAGGAAACCAGAAAATCGATTACCTTCAAAAAGTACCTCTTAATAGTGAGCCTTCGAATACGAGGCAGGTGATTTAAAACCTTGACCAAATTGCTAGAACTGCCCGGACCCCGTATTTGGTCAACCTTGATGTCCAAATCAATTGAAGCATCAGCAAGATTTAAGGTATTCACAAGGTTAACATCTTCAAAAACACCTAAAATGTTAATATACTCGAGATTTGGTGCATCAATCTTGAGATTGGTGAAACCATCACAATGTCCCGCTGTAAATCTCTTCAGAAGAGGACTACAAGAAATCAAATTTTCAACCACAGCTTGAGACAAAGTAACATAGAAAATGGTTACGTACTTTAAATTCCTGAAGCCTCTGAATGTGGACGGAGGGCTTAGCAAACAACTATATAACTCTAAAGAAACCATATCTTGGCAAGAGAACAAACATGATGGCATGTTGTAACAACTCGATGTCCACGGATAAAGTATGAACCGTTTAATTGAATTTCTTGATAGATGAGTCACCCATCGATCAATATCATGACTTGGTGTTGGTACTAGAGGATCTATATAATAAAGCTGGAACTTGCGTAGGGGGCCAATATGAAGTAAGAGTACATGATCAACAACGTTCACAAAGGTTGTACGGCTTTGAGGCGGGAGACACTTATCATCAAAAGCTAGATCTTGAAGCATAGCCGATTTGTACCTCCACTTGCTGGACAAGACACTTATTCTTGTTGCCTCCCTAAGCGGCAAATGTGATACAATATTTTCTGGGACATCATCTGGCAAATTGCTAATTCTATCCAACATTTGCACCCTAACTCACTAACTCAAACTAGAACAGTTACGTTACAAGAGTTTAGAAGATGATGAAGTACACTAAATGAATTTTCGATGTAGTCATATTTTTAAAGAAGGTAATGCTATAGCTGACAAGATGGCAAATCTGGGAATCTCAAATGTAACGTTTACTTGGTACGATAATCCTCCTAGTGAGCTCCACAAGTTTCTACAAGCTGATTATTTGAGTTTTCAAAATTATTGTTTTTCAATTATTGTTTTTCATAGTGGAAGGGTTGCCTTATTTTTGTGGATGGAAAAAACAGAAGAGAAAAGAAGTGTCTCTTTCTTTTGTCTTTTAGTATTATGTTTGTTTTGGAAGCGGTCTTGGCCTAGTCCCCCGCTTCTCAATGATTTTTTGTATCTTTTGTACTTTGCAATTTTGTATTCTCTCTCGGCAAGGTTTGGTCT
>LYNE01012264.1:0-11915 GCA_001662545.1 Rosa x damascena | reverse complement strand
AAAATTGATGTACGACCTCCTTATACAACGCCAATCTCATTAAACCTGTTGTGTGAAGCATTTTCAGTGATCACACAACGGAATTTTTTTTTTCGTTGTCTAAAAAGTGTAGTGTGATGCAGTTTTTGGCATAGTGTATGGCTCCTACTCCTCCTAAGAAAGAAGACTTTCCAGAAGTATGCAGGTACGTGATAAGTGTTCAACTCTTTTATCTATGTGCTATACTTGGTAAGTTAATGCATGACTCTGTTTAGTTAATTCAGATTCCATTGTCAATTAGATGGTATGGTTGTGTTTTGACATTTCCACTTTGGTAACTAAGAGGGAAGTTATACATTGACCAGCTTAAGGGTATAGGTGTGTTGGACAACCGACCCATCAGATAAGTACTCGTAAGATCAGCATCACATAACAAGCTAGTCTTAGCTAGTACTTAACCTGTGTAAGAACTGGCCCAGTTGCTTATGATATTGGACGGGTTTAGGGTAGAATGCCATGGACATGAAGAATCATATATCAGATAAGAGAGAGTGATCTCTTGGTTTCGTCTATGAATGAGTAAGCAACATTATTATAGGCTAGTTGGTTGGCTTGAATTACAAAAACCTTGTTCCTGGCAATAGGTTGTATTGAAGAAATTACCATTCTGCATAAAAGCAACTTTGTATATAACAAGTATGAAGCCATTTACAATTGGATATAGGTTGATATACAAAAAGGAATTGGTCAATAGAAAAATAAAATTGCAGATATGTTATACTGTAATAGTAATAAACGTGTGTATACCTTAAACACTCATAGGATATCATTTTGTTTTAGGAGAAACAAGATGGTATATATGATTGCCTCATATGCTAGCTTTTGTGGGTTTCCAATTTGCAGAGAAATTCTTGTTGAATACTCGAAGCAAGTAATGAAGTTGGGGAAGCTATTGTTTGAGTTGTTGTCCGAGGCTCTTAATTGGGCTAAATCCAAGTCACTTGAATGACATAGATTGCAGTGAGGGGCTTATAGTTTTAGGCCATTACTATCCTGCTTGTCCACAACCAGAGTTAACAATAGGCTTAAGCAAGCATGCAGATAATAACTTCATGACTGTCCTTCTGCAAGATAATATTGGTTGTCTTCAAGTCCTTCATCAGAACAAATGGATTGATGTACCTCATGTAACAGGTGCTTTAGTGGTGAACATTGGAGATTTTGTACAGGCAAGTTTAAGCATCGTTTCTTTTATCTTTCTAAATAACACAATCGAGTTGAAATGTGAAGTCAAATTGAATAATGAGAACAAATTTTTGAGTTGCATTGATAAAGAAAGAAAATACTGTTATACTATGATTTCACAGATCATGCATCTCTATTCTAGTTGGCTGGTCTATGATGTTATGTTTAGGATATGTCTCGGTACTTATTTCAGTCTATTTTCCTGTTGGGATTTTCATGTTGAATTAATAGAATTCTTTTGAGGTTGCAGCTTATATCAAATGACAGATTCAAGAGTGTAGATCACAGGGTACTGGCAAACCATAGAGGTCCCAGGGTATCAGTTGCAAGCTTTTTTAGCACAGGATTGCTGCCATCGACAAAGCTCTACGGACCCATCAAGGAGTTATTATCAGAGGACAATCCTCCAAAGTACAGGGAGACCACTGCAAGGGACTATAATGCTTACTATGTTAAAAAAGGCCTCGATGGGAAATCTGCCTTGTCTCATTTGAAGCTTTGAACTTGGAGGAGGAGGAGCTAGCCCTGCCATGAACACTTGGTGTGCTACTAAATTATACACTTACATCAGTACTCTTTTGGCATACATTGTTTTCTTTGATTGTAATATTTACGAGTGATGTACTTCTTAAAGTGTTTGGCTATGATTTCCCTATTTTCAAACTCATGTGCAAATGACATTGTTTGCTTTGATTGTAATAGTTACGAGTGATGTACTTGCTAAAAAGTGTTTGGCTATGATTTCCCTGTTTTCAAACTCATGTGCAAATAACATTCTAAAGAAGATAATGAAGAGCTTGTTGAGATGACCTGGTGTCCAGGTTATTTAGGGTAATGTGATGAAGAGCTTCTGTTGGAGAGTTTGGCTGCTATGATTTCCTATTTGGAGTAATAAGCTGTTATATTTCTGTTTGTGTATATGGCTTCTTTTGTTGTTATTTTTTATAAATACCAGATGATCGACTAAATAAGGTCAAAGACTGATTTTGTCAAAAATAGATTTTTTTTTTAATGCAATGAGTGATAGCGGAGGAGCAATCTCCTTAGAAAAATGCTAGAGATCCCAAAATTTTATACAAAATTTTGATCCCAAATGATGTGGCACGCGCCATATCAGCATTTTGCCATAATTTTTTTTTTTTGATAATTAAATAAGGGATGAAGCGATATTAGCTCATCGGAAGTAGACGATTTAGGGAACAAGTCCCACCCTCAAACCCGAAGGTGAAGGGTCTACCACACTCTGGGAGCCCACCGCCCGTCCCCTTATTTATTTTTTATTAATAATAAAGAAAAATACAAAAAAGAGAAGGGAGGACAAAAGCCAAACCCCAAAAGTACAGACATGAGAAGAAGAAAGAAAAAAAACAGATGGAAAACATAAAATTCCATCATTGGAACAGAAACAAAATAAAAATAAACTCCAGGAAGCCCAAATCAACATAAATTGATGAGATGAAATTTATTCATTTTTTATTATATTATATTTAGCCTAAAAAAAAAATTAAATCTAATCCCTTATCATTTTCTGGGAATCACCTCCACCCTCACCATACCAATTAGTCTCCAGACTTGATCCGTTTTTGTTATTGCTATTACAGATATCCTGTTGGAGGTTCCGTTCATTCACCCAGAATATGACATCAGCAAAAGCTGCTCTCTCTCTCTGAAATGTATTAAACCCTGCATGTTTAAGTTCTTCCTCTTTCTCTAATCATCTTTTTTTTTTTCTATATTATTTTATCCATCACGATTTTTTTTATTGATTGGGTTTTGATTGCAGCACTAGTTGCACTTTAATATCAGATGATTCACATCCCTTTTTCTGTATTTGCAATGAATGATATGAGACATGAATCATATTCATGTATCCTTGCTTCAATCTGTTGGTTATCTATATAACATAATTATCAAAATATGAAAATCCACCTTACCAAATTTTCCAAACAAAAGCTGATGACATAGCATATGCCACCTCATTTTGTATTAAAATTTTGTAATACTTTTTGGGATCTGTAGCACCACTCATCTCCTTAACACCAATTTATTAAGCCAAAAAAATGCAGATGTCAAAAGTAGTTTTTTATTTAGTTATTTATTTATTTTTTATTTTTTGTGACAAAAGATGATCAACTAATTAAATAAGGTCAAAGACTGATTTTGTCAAAAATAGTTTATTTATTTATTGTTTAAGTAAAAATGGAATTGCAGAGAGAATTGTGTTGTATTATTGATAATAGGTGCCCTTTATATAGGGAGTTACAGAGTACATGAAAGGTAATAGAATCCGAACATAACTAGGAAATCTAGAACCTTCTTCTATTACAACTCTCTACGACTAAAAACCCTAGTTTGAAGAGGCACACATGATGTCGACATCCTTCAACACTCCCCCTTGTGCCGCTCAAACTTGGTGATGACGTTTTGATCATTGCCTCACTAAAAACCTTGCCAGGTAACAAAAACCCTATGGGACAAAAATAACCCTAGTCGAAGGGCCAAAAGAGCACAACACATCCTTCACTCTTCGAGATCGAACATGTAGACATCATACCTCCCCTTGATGTCAATATCTTCCCCTGATTTCAACAATCATGGGAGTTCGGATAACTTTCTTAATCCGATGCTCTTCACATATTTCTCGAATGTGGATTTATGTAACAACTTAGTAAATAAGTCCGCTACATTATCCTCAGATCGGATTTGATTCACTTCAATATTTAGAAGTGCTTGTTGTTGCTGATTGTAAAAGAACTTAGGCGATATATGCTTAGTGTTGTCGCCCTTGATGAAACCTAATTTCATTTTCTCAATACAAGCTGCATTATCTTCATAAATGCATGTAGGTTCATCTGTGGTAGACTTCAAACCACAAATTCCTCGAATATGTCTAATTACAAACCTTAGCCATATGCATTCTCGCACGGCTTCATGTAGAGCAATAATCTCTGCATGATTTGAGGAAGTAGCAACAAAGGTCTGCTTTGTAGACCTCTAAGATATCGCAGTGCTTCCCATGATAAAGACATAACCCGTTTGGGAGCGACCTTTGTGAGGATCAGAGAGATACCCTACATCAGCAAAACCCATCAAGACATCGTTGTCATTTTGATGGAGGCGAGGAGGAGGACGTCGGCCACCATGGATGGCGTCACCGGCGTCAACATCACGGAAGGTGGCATTTTGCCTTGTGGGGTCCGATCCCACACTCCTGTTATTTCTTTTCTCTTTGTAGGGATAAAACAAGCCCGTATCAATCGTACCTCTCAAGTATCGAAATATTGTCTTTATACCAATCCAATGGCGGTGTGTTGGCGCAGAGCTATGTCGAGCTAACAAGTTTACTGTGAACGAGATGTCTGGTCTTGTGCATTGAGCTAAGTACAATAATGCGCCTATTGCACTTAGATAGGGCACTTCAGCCTCTAATAAGTCTTCGTCCTCATCCCTTGGACAAAATGGATCTTTTCCGGGCTCAAGACTACGGCCGATCATGGGAGTACTCACATACTTCACTTTATCTTCATTAAAGCGCCTTAGTAATTTTTGAGTATACGCTGATTGATGGATCATAATGCCATCACTACGGTGCTCGAGTTCTAGTCCGAGACAAAACCGTGTTTTCCCAAGATCTTTCATCTCAAATTTGGATTTCAAGTATTTAACAGTTTCCTTTAACTCATAGAGATATGCTATAACCACATCCATAAGCTGCATGTCAAGTTTTTCGGAAACTATCAAACTGACAAGGTAGCGGAATGTTATAACGTCCATTATAGGAGAATATATCTCATCGTAATCGATTCCAGGGCGTTGTGAGAAACCTTGCGCCACAAGGCGGGCTTTGTATCGAACAACCTCATTTTTCTCATTACGCTTTCTAACAAAGACCCATTTATGGCCAACAGACTTTATACTTGGGGCTGTCAGCGTTATATGCCCAAATACCTGTCTCTTTGTTAGTGAATCCAATTCAACCTGGATCGCATCTTTCCATTTAGGCCAATCTGCTCTTTGTTGACATTCTTCAACGGAGCAAAGTTCGATATCATCGTGTTCTATAATTCCTTGAGCAATCATCCCATTACATCTCATGTAATCCTCTTGGGCCGCAAGGCCCAACAGACATAGTTTAAGCTTTCAAGTGGACGTAGTCTCCCGCTAAGGCGGGAGGCGAACCACTATACTTCTTGTGTGTGTGTGTGTGTGTCTCTCTCTGTATTTATCGTTAATTAGACCCTTCGGTCACATACATTAACATTGGCGCCGTCTGTGGGAAGCCAACACAAAGGTTTCTTCACCTACCACGAACTTTGATCTGTAAGTGTCGAGTCAACGCTCGGTCAACATCAACTCAGGGCCGGTCAACGCCCATCGGGGCCGGTCAATGCCCATAAAAAAGTCAACAGTGGTCAAATGACAACTCAAAAAAAGGTCAACGCTGCAAAAAAATAACAAAAAAGAGTTTGGTCGCCCACTTTTTCTGCACACCCAGAAAACTACTTTGGGCACCCATGCCAACTCCACCACCACTAGCCAAAGCTTCACCGCTGACGAAACCTCTGCTGCCTCTGTCAAGAGTGCCATCCAGCGCCTCCGCTAGTGAGCTCTAAGTCTCCGCTGACTCTATAGCTCTGCTGACTGCCAGCCATCTTGACACACCGTGCAAGCTCCTCTGCTAAACTTTGTCAGCGGGAAACTTCTCCGCTAGGCTTCATCAGCGTGAAACAAAGCTCTGCTAATCTCCATCAGCGGCAGTTCTTCCGCTAAGATATATCAGTAGCAATTGACCGCAATTCTCCTCAGCCAGAAGCTCTCTCAAGTAGTAAGCGTTACGATGGTCCATCAAGGATCAATCAGTCATGGATTTTCCAGTCAAAGATCGATCCACCAAGCACAGTTGCGTCAAGCACTCGAGCTACTCATCAACCTATCTCCGCTAAGCTAAAACACAGCCAAGAGGTCAGGGTCACCGTCGAGCACCACCGTAAGCCAACAATCAGTGTCAGCAGACCAGGTCTCCATTGAGCTCACAACCTCCGCCAAGAACCCATGTTCTTCAAGCACCACCGGCCCAATGCTCCGCTCCACAAAGCTCCTCCGCTGGCCAAGAGGGCCTGTGGCCAAGAGCGCGACTGACCATTGCCAACACGCAATCGCCCTTTGCTGGCCAAATGCTCCAGTGGCCAAAACTCTGCTTTGCTAACCGGCAACGGCCTTCGCTAAGCAGCTTCACAGCTGGGCAACCTCGGAGCTTAAATCCTTTGGACAGAGCTTCAATTTTCTTGGCGGAGGTTCAGTTTCTCGGTCACCCAGAACTACTTTGGGCACCCATTCAATCTTGCAGTCCCTCCTTGCTGCTGGTTCCAAAACTGATGACCTCATGATATCAGTTTCTGGGTGCAGCTCATCACCCAAATTGTGATCAGCGCCTTCGATACAGCTCAAAGTCTTCCTTCTGCCAAAAACTGGAAAACAGGGAGGCATACCGAACACTCATTTGGTCAATGAAGCATTGGTCATCTATTACGGCACACTCGCAAAAAGCAATGGAACGTCATGCTTGGACAACTCCAACATGATTTGGGTACCTATATCAATTCCAATTCCAACTCGCTCCAAATCGGCATAAGATAAGTAACTATATCTTATCTTTTACGCTTTTGCAATTTGAGCTATTGACATGCCTTTACATGCTCTTAAATGACTTTTAAAGCATGCTTATAACATGTTATATGTCTTAGTAGCACACCTACTATACCTACTTTATATCTCAAAAAACTTAAGCATGTCTACAAAAATACAAAATGTTATTAGCAAACTTTACTACAAGTACATGCTATACACATTACATGCTTAAATCAATTTAATGTGACACTCACTTAAACAAACTATACCACATCCAGAAGCTTGTGACACTTACAATTTAGTTATACATGCTCGGATTAAAACTTGCAACGGTTACGACTCACTTGGGTATCGAGCATGGCCACGACTTGCTTGGGCCACGCCCTGCATGCTCGCACAGCACCTATCCGCTCAACTGCACCCAACTTGCTCTAACACAACCTAACTCGCTCAAACATATCCAACATGCTTTAGTTAAGCTCTAAGTTCACAATGCTTCATAGCTTTCATCGGAAGCTACTCTCAAAATTTTATTTGGACACCCATCACACTTGTCACTATCTATTGTGCATGTTACATGGTCATAAGATCCACATAAATATCACTTGTTATTTTGTTGCCCATACAATTAGCAATATTTACATGTACTTTATGTGTAAATATTTTGGCTAGCCTCCGGGCACCATATTTTGTCAAACTCTCCCCAAGGGAAAGAGACCTAAACGGGTCTAGACACCATGAGTCTATGGTCTACGACCAACCGCCAACCGCCAAGTGGCAAGGCAACGCCTCATAATGACGATGACCGTTATGCGGCATTGAAGTCAAGCTTTTTTCCTCCGAGAAAGAGTAAAGGGATGGTTAACGAAGCCCACGGCAGCCATTGATCCGGCAGTTGACCCTCGACGCTTGGGTATCAAAGATTAGGCTCGCTACCTAACACTCATTGCTTATATGCAGCTCCCCTCATCAAACAATTTTCCGACCATACGGAGGTCTATACCCAGGAGTGGGGGACTCCTTGGAGGGCCTAGCAGGGGCCCACTCGAAAGGGCATAAGCGCTCGCTCCGACCAATTCTAGATGGACGACGCACTTGCACTAATTATGCTCGCAATACGGCACAAAGCTACGCTTTGGTATCAACCCCTCAAGAAAACCCTCTTACTCGGGGACTTCGAGGACTTGTACATACAACGCAGCATAATTAACAACGGTTACGTTTACACCTCAGGGGATCACATTCGAGCTCTCCGCTCATGCATTCCCGGCACCCCCGAGCTTCCCACTCACGCCTTCGCGGCACCCCTGAGCTTCCCGCTCAGGAGCTTTCGCTCATGCCTTCGCGGCAACCCCTGAGCTTCCCGCTCACGAGCTTCCACTCACGCCTTCGCGGAACCCCTGAGCTTCCTCTCACGGCTTCGAGGAACCCTTGAGCTTCCCACTCACGAGCTTCAGCTCATGCCTTCGCTGCAACCCCTGAGCTTCTGCTCACCACCGAGCTTCCCGCTCACGAGTCTCTGTGGCACCCACGAGCTCTAACGCTCACACCTCCGAGCTTCCGCTCACCCCTGAGCTTCCGTTCACCACCGAGCTTCCCGCTCATGAGCTTCTGCTCACGCCTTCGCGGCACTCCCGAGCTTCCTGCTCATGCCTTCCCGGCAACCCCAGAGCTTCCTCTCACCCTCGACCTTCCCGCTCATGCCTTCCAAGCAACCCCTAAGCTTCCCACTCATGAGCTTCCGCTCACCCCCGAGCTTTTCTCTCATGCCTTCTCGGCAACCCCCGAGCTTCCTCTCACGCCTTCCCGGCATCCCCCGAGCTTCCGCTCACGCCTTCCCGGCAACCCCGAGCTTCCATGTTCTTGCCTCCCGGCATTCCCAAGTGTTATACTCACATCCCCTCGACATAATACACATTAATGGAACATTGAATTCTTCTACCAATTGTCGCTAGCGACAAATCGAATTCTTCTCGCGTTCCATTAATACGAGCGACAACCAAACAAACACAAGCGTTCGCATATTCATCATTCACGAATTACAAACTCTTACCTTCATGGCATTCATGCAACTTACACAAACCGTAACGTCGTCAACTCGACCTCGTTCGTTCTCTGGCGAGCACTACACGCATCATATGCAATTCGTATGCTTATTCGTGATATGTTCACACAACCAAACGCGTTCTCGAGTTTATACATCATAACCAATCATACTCGACGCCAGTCACATGTATACATCAACATGTATCATGCACCTCGTTGATTCGTATATACCAATGCATATCAGTTCAACTCACATTTGGTGCCCAATGCAACAAGCATTCTACATATGCATGCTTTGTCTTTCTTATGCAGATTAACGAGTCCCTTCTTGCTTACGGAGTTCGGGGACTTGTAGGGGCTAGGCGCCTCTCAGACGTTACTTATGCTTGATGACATCATGTGTATAACTCCCAACCAAGAAGCTCCTCTTACTTGGGGACTTCGGGGACTTGTAGATACCTCTACTAGCAAGCTAGTTTGCTATCTCACCAAGCATAAGTAGCACTCTCTTTAGGGGCCCACAAGCAGAGGTGGGACCCAACCGCGACTTGCATCTTGTAGCCCGATGTCCAAGCTATGCTGCGGTAGTCGGAAGCGGCCAATACCTTGCCGGGAAGCCACCTTCCCGGCCTTGCCAAGTTGCCTCCATAATAGGACTTTCTACACTAGAATAGTGGGTTTGCATCCCACATTGAAGAACATGTAATTGAGAGGGGTTCCCTTACCTATAAAAGGGACCCCTCCTCCCACTTAAACAATCATCCCATTACATCTCATGTAATCCTCTTGGGTCGCAAGGCCCAACACACATAGTTAGGCTTTCAAGTGGACGTAGTCTCCCTCTAAGGCGGGAGACGAACCACTATACTTCTTATGTGTATGTGTGTGTGTGTGTCTCTCTCTCTCTCTGTATTTTATCTTTAATTAGACCTTTCGGTCACATAAATTAACAATTACATCAAAGGACCCAAAAGTCTAATCCAAAATAAAGAAAATCAAACTTAGACAAATTGTAGTCACTCAATCCATTTGGTAACTCCAATCAAATATGACCAGGAAAGTAGAGAGAGATGTTGGTGGAGCGAGGCTCTCTTAAGTACCACTAATCTCAATTACTTTCCTAGACATCATATTTCATTGGTATTAGTGGTACTTAAGAGAGCTTTGCCAAGTCCTCTATGGTGAGATTGACATCTTCACCATCTTCTTCTTCTGCAAGGTATACTTCTTGCTCCCTCAGGTCCCTGTATTCCCTGTATCTTGCAGCTAGTTGCTCGCTTGCCTTGCATTTCTTGAACCAATGCTCACTTGATCCACATCGATGACACACATCATTGTGGTTGCCTCCCTTCAATTGAGGTGCACGTTGTGGACATTCCTTAGGAGGGTTGGCGCCACCACCACGACCTATGGCGCCATCACCACGGCCAAGGATACCATGACCACCTCTCCCACGTGTGGCATTGCCACCATGTGTATCCGCACCAAACTTGCGGTTTCCTTCCTTGTTAGGGTGGTTATATGGATCCATACGTCCCTCATGTCCCTTATTAGGGCTCCGCTCCTTGCGCCCTCCTTTGGGTGCATTATAATTCACCTCATGAACGCTCTTAGTTCCAATGGGCCTTGAATTATAATTCCTCACGAGTATGTTATCATGTTTCTCAGCTACAGATATAACATTGATAAGCTAATGAAACCTCATGATCCATCCAGCATTGACCTCGGTACGATATTGCTTTGATACCACAATGGCTGAAACGGGGAAGGTGGAGAGAGTTTTCTCAATTAGCTCTTGCTCTATGACAGGTTGTCCACAAAATCTCAACATGGATTCTAGGTGAAGAGCTTTTGAATTATATTCAGCAACAGACTTGAAGTCAACGAAGCGCATATTTTTCCATTGAACCTTCAAGTCAGGGAGGAGGGAATCTTGGACATTGCCAAAGCGCTCTTCTAGCGCTACCCATAGCTCTCTTGCATCTTTGATCGACATGTACTCCAATCTGAGTGCTTTGTCCATATGACGTCGCATCAAAATGACTGCTTGAGCATGATTTGTAGGTGTTTGTGTGAACACGAGATTCGGGTTAGGTCCCTAGATTATGGGTAATATTCCCTTTGAAGTGAGGTGGTTCTCAACATCGGTCACCCAACTATGGTAATCCGAGCCTGTTAAGTCAAGCATGGGAAAGTCGAGTCTAGGTTCATTCGACATCCTGAAAATAAGAAGAGAAGATATATTAGTTTCGGAGCTAAACTTCCATGAAAACTAAAATAATAAGATTTCCGAGCTATGCTACCAAGAAATCAATTTCCAATAATATTTGGATTAGACCAAACAATGATGTTTTAATATGGTCAAAACTTGATGCTTGCGGACGCTCTTAGTCCGAATATTATGAACACTCTTAGTTCATTGATTATGAACGCTCTTAGTTCGTTTATTATGAACACTCTTAGTTCATTGATTACGAACGCTCTTAGTTTGTTAAGCTTGAATCCCCACAATTCCGCTTATTAAATACTCGAAACCATATTCATACTATACAAATCTGCAGCAAATAAAGGAATTCAAAGACAAGAAAGCATGAACTTTAATCGTAAAAACTTACTTGTTGATTCGGGGTTTGGGTCACGCGCTTGTTGATGCAAGCGTGATGGAGCGAAGCTAACCGAGGAGAGTAGGGGCTGCAGTGTTGCTGGGCTGCTGGTGCGTTGTGGGACTGCAGATGCAAGGGCAGCGAGGCTAGCTGCTGCAGGAGTGTTGCGCAAGGGTTACAGGCGCACGGGCGCGCTGGGTGTGCGGCAGAAGCGCAGGGGCGCAAATTGCAGAGCAGCAGGCAGGGACTTACGGCAGGGGCTGCCGGGCTTGCGGCAGGTGCTGCAGGGCTTGCGGCAAGTGCTGTAGGGCGTGCGGCAGGAAGTTGTAGGGAGGAAGATAGGGCTGCATGGGCTAGGCCTTGCGGTAGCTTGTGGCAGATTTTGGTGATGAGGGTTTTAGGGTTTTTTTTTTT
>LYNE01012261.1:0-11918 GCA_001662545.1 Rosa x damascena | reverse complement strand
CCAAAAACCCCCAGTTCTGTTCATTTCAGGATTACAACACCCTCTTCAATCCTCCTCTCTGTCCCTCCATCTTTCTTTCCCTTTTCTTTCTATTTTGTGACGTTTTCTTTAGTGTTAGTTTTGTTTTGTGTTATTAATATAGTTACCCTCAATCTCTGGCATCGAACGATCCTTGCTTATCCTTTACTACTCACGACTACATTTTGCAGGGTTAAGTTGAGTGCCTATTTTGGGTGTATCAACCAGCCGACCCACCCATGTATTCATTCTCTCTTCTCATTCCTCTAGACCAAAAACACAGCAGCCTCTCATCCTTTCTCCCCCTTACCACCAAGACCACTATCTCTCTCTCACCGCTCATCTATTCTTCACTATAGCTCAATCAAATTCCATCATTTCGTCAAGGATTCGGGTTTAGGTCCAAGAGATAGTATAATTCCAATATTGTCATGCTCACTTTTTAGTGTTGTTCTGATTAGTGTTGGTCTCTCCCTCTTTTCTTAACTCTCCTTACTCTAGGGGGGGGGTGTATTCAATTAGGTGTCTATAGGATTATTTTGCATTTTAAAATCATTTGAAATCTTGTGGTATTCAATGATTTTAAAAAGTCCTTCAAAATATTGTGGTATTCAATTCATATTTTAAGAAGTCTTTTCAAATCTGGTAGCATTCAAAAGCTCACCGATTTTGAAGGATTTTATTAGATGGTTAATTGTGTAGGATTCTAGAGTGGCTGGTATAAATACCAAACCCTAGCTATCAGAAATTCACTCTTTAGATATGAGATACCCTTGCTGTCAGGAATTGCCAAGCCCTAAATAGTATCTTGAGTGAGTACTGCACTGCATCAGGACAGAGCATTAACTATGAGAAATCTTCTCTATTTTTCTCATCAAATACCCCTTCTAATTTGAGAGAGTCAATTGGCAAAGTTTTCAGTATACCTCTTGGAAAGAGCGCTAGTCCTTACCTAGGTCTACCTACTCATTGGGGTAAATCAAAACGAGATGCTTTAGCTTATGTTCGTGACAGGGTTAGCGCTAAAATTGATGGTTGGAAATCTCTTTTCTTGTCTCAAGCTGGGAAAGAAGTTCTGATCAAGGCGGTAGCAACAGCAGTGCCTGCTTATCCTATGTCTTGTTTTCTGATGCCAGCTACCCTTTGCAAAGCGATAAATGCTGATATTGCTCGCTTTTGTTGGAACAAAAATGATAGTCAAAGGGGAATTCATTGGCTATCATGGGAAAAACTTTGTAAAGCTCTACTAGCAAAACAAGCAAAACAGTGTTGGGAGGATCATAAATAATCCTAATGCTTTATGGGTTAAGATCATTAAAGCTCGTTATTTCCCAAATTGTTCTTTAATGGAAGCCTCAAAGGGACCTAGAGCTTCTTGGGGTTGGAGCAGCCTCCTTGTTGGAAGAGATGTTATTAGCACCAATGCTCGATAGCAGATAAACAATGGGAAGATGGTTGATGTTTGAAAGGATAGATGGATTCCAAATTCTAAATTAGGAGTGATTGAGCCAATACTAACTAGTAATCGGTTCACCCCTCTTCAGGTTTGTGAATGATTGATGAAGATACTAGGAGTTGGAAAATTGATCACATCATTCTGGTCATCATTGACAAGGACGCAAGAGCTATTTCTACTATTCCTCTTATTAATCCGGAAGAGGATGACAGATTGATTTGGCCTCATGAGAAGGATGGAAATTATAGCGTTAAAAGTGGTTATCATTGCATTAGGGAGAGCTCAACAATGCCTCCCATAAATCAAGCTTCTAGCTCACACTCTCTGGATTCGAAAATTTGGATGCTTTGCTGGGGAGTGAAAACAATTCCAAAAATTTCAAATTTTATTTGGAGAGCTTTGAATAATGCCCTCCCAACCTTTGGGAATCTGTTTAGAAGGAAAATTACTCCTACCCCTTTGTGTAAACTCTGCGGTGAAGGAATGGAGACTATGGAGCACTGCTTATTACTTTGCCCGTGGGTTGAGAGAGTGTGGTTTGGGTGTGCTCTAGGAGTCATTATCAACAAAGACAGAATTACAAGCTTTGACAGATGGTTATCAAGTTGCATCGACTCATCAAGTGTCCCTAAGAGTCAATTGGGTTGGGTGATGACTTATATAAGCTTCTTGCTTTGGGAAATTTGGAAGATGAGGTGCTCAGCTGTTTATAAAAATGTGAACCTTTCACCTGACCATACGATTGGGAGGGGCAATCTTTTGGCCTCTGAATATCTTGAAGCTACCATACACCTGTCCACCATTCCCCATATCCCTCTCAGCCCTGCCCCTTTTATTCAAAGATGGTCTCTACCAACTGACCCTAATGTAAAGGTGAATGTTGATGGAGCATGGGATGCCTCAAATCTTTATTCTGGTGTCGGAGTCATCATAAGAAATGCTTAGGGGGCACTGCTGTTGGGTTGCAGTTTATTTGGCTATTATAACTCCTCCATTGAAGCTGAAGCTGAAGCTGCTGCTGTTGTACAAGGACTTACAGAGGCATCAAGGCTTCATCTTTTGAACGTTCATGTGGAATGTGACCGCCAAGAAGTAATAAATGCCCTTAATATGAAGATTGAGAGAGGCAATTGGAGAATCTATCCTTTGCTTCGAGAGTTTCACCGATTGAAAAATGAGTTCCATCACATTTCTTGGTCATGGATCTCAAGAGAAGCTAACCGTGCAACTGATGCAGCGGCCAAGCTAGCCAAACCGAGGTTGTGCACTTTGTATTGGACTAATGGTCCTCCAACCTCCATGCAATTGATTCTCACTAGTGATGGTCTTCTTGGTCCTCCTTAGTACTAGCATGTATACCTATTGTGTCTTGACTTCTTTTGTAGCATGTATACCTATTGTGTCTTGACTTCTTTTGTCATAGACATTGGAACTTTTGTTTGTTCTGTGTATTTGGTTGTATGCTTTTTGCCTCTTGGCTATCAATAGATGAATTTCAGACCAAAAAAGGATATGAGATTTTGACATCTTTTTTTTTTCTCTCATTCTGAAGATGAAAATAACCGACCTCGCCTCTGACCTCAACTTGTGAGACATGGGAGAAATTATCACTTGTTGAAATGGTATTGGCTATTATTTGATCAGAGATAACTTGTCAGTATAAACGGATGGATCGTTCTTCTTTCAACATTGAAAGAACAGTAAAGTTTATTTGATTTGCTTGGGATTTCATGTACCGAGATGTGTTCGATACTGCATATTTGGTTTCACATTCATGATTGAAATACTGCTTGGCTTCTCATGGGGCTTTCTCTTTTTTATGCTGAAATTTTTGTTTGGCTTTGTATTGGACTATTGAGCTTTATGGTTAAGATGCAATGAGAAATTGACCACTAAACAGAATAGAAGCTATAATTTAACTATATCGGAAAAGGAAATTTTGGCGATTAACATTTTCGATCAACATATTTGGTAATGGATGGACCATTAGCGAAAACCCTTTATTGGGACAACTCTCCGAAGTCTTGTTTGCCACAGCTTGAAGAGTCTACGATTACAAATAACACCTTTTCTTTGAGACTTATTAGCAAAGGTAGGACTCTGTGAACTTAATAGGTGAGAGTGATGTCGTTGTGGTGGTGACGGTTGATGATACCACAAATCATGTTGGTCATTCTCATTATAGAAAGAGAAAGCTTTTCTATTATGTCTCATACCACAGATCATGAATTTACTATATATGTGTCATACTCGAGTGTTTCTTCTCTCTTCTTGTTGCATGTAGTCATTTAAATTTAACATGTCACTCTTCTTGGAAAATTTGAATAGATAGTAGATTCTATTATATGCATTGGCAGCTGGAAATTCTATTACATGACAATAGTTTTGGACTTTCTTTGATTGAAAGGGTCTGCAGGGGTTCCAATTCTGCTGGTATCTTGTAGAAAAGACAAACCCAGATGTCAATTTTTGTTAGTTTTAGAAAGATAGTACTGGCCATGCCCATCTATATTAGTAACTCCAATACTACAATGCCAGTGTCTAGAATTTTAAGGACAATGACATTTGCTTCCCTGTCCTGTTAGAGTTAATATAAGTTACTTGTGCCTAATATAGGTTATTTCATGTTTGCAATTTGAACCGCTTATTCATTTTTAACTTACTGTTTTCCAAGAGACATCAACTGATATAGAAACAGAATAGTGCAGCAAAGGATGTCATATATATATATATATATATATATATATATGCTTTTTTTGTTTCATTCTTCTTGCTACTGGATTCATTCTGATGCACAGAACAACTTCTGGTTCTGGATAATATTTTGTTCTGCTCTCTTGTTTGTGATTTTGTCTTTTGCAATTTTATAAGCTATATCCCTATGTTGAGTGGCGGAAGTATATATAAATTGTACATCCATTTCTAGGAAAAAGTCAGCTTACTAATGGTTTGTTTTGCTCACAACTTCTCACCACTGTTACAATTCATCAACCTGCTCCTGGTCTCAAGGCAACTCTCATCTTCAAACTTCCCAATCAGAGGTCAGGTAAGGTAAAATGTTATGTCAGGTTTTTTATTAATTAAGTTTGAGGATATGCAGTAAAACCTGTATGTGGAAATGCTTCCTCTGTGGTTTGAGACATTACATTAAACATCAGAATGGCTGTAGATTTACCCTCTAATAAATGATTGATTGTCAACAAGTGAAACTCTAATACTTGCATGACAGTTAAATTTGATAATCTCTCTTACTCGTTTTATGTCTATGAATAATCCAAGAGAACTTTGCTTTTAGTGAAATAATTGTCTGGTTTGTGGACTTTTAGGGATGTTGCTTTCAATCTCCGTTAATTAATATTACTAAAACAGGAGGATGACTTGCATTCCCAGTATGTAAGCTTTAGTATGTCCTCCTTGTGAAATGAATTACTATTAGGTATAATTGTATAAACTTTAAAGCATTTAAGATGGTAAAAGCTTTGGTCTGGCTTACTTTACTTTCCAGTAGTGATGGTCAAAGCTTATTCTTTTTTTAAAATTTTTTTTTTTTGATTTGTGAATCACACGGTGTCCTCAAAGGCTTCCTAGACCCAGAGACTAATCCGTGCTCGGAGGATCTTGTCAGAACACTTCCTCCCCCCAGGCTATCAAGAATATTGAAATTTAACTCCAATAAGCGTCGGCGGGAATCGAACCCGGGTGTGGGGGTTTCACACCTGGAGGCTCTTACCAACTCAACTACCTGTGATGGTTTCAAAGCTTATTCTTTATTGTAGTATGAATAACAGATGAACTACCATAACTCACTCCATCAGGACTTTTGCATGCTCACTTGTGCCTATCATCTTCATTTGTGTAACTAGGCCAGATTGAATCACTCCATTGAGGATTATTGCATGCTGGACTTGCTCTCATAATCTAATCTACATCTTATTTAATTGCCAAGTCGAAATTATGCTAATTTTTTATGGACTAATGAAGTTCCCTTGATGGTGTTGCAGATAGAAAAACTCATTGGAGTTGGAAAATGGAAGAAGGACAAGGCGTGCGGATGTTTTTATCTTGCAATAACTTTGCTCTCAAGTTCTCAAGTTCTCTCCACACAAGTGGCCTATAGAAGCAAATATATGTGCATAGCTTGTTAGGAGCCACAAAAGAAAATAATGTATTGTTGTTTTCTCTCTATGCCAACTACAGACACTGATCCACACCTTATGAATTATGAGTAAAAATGTGTATATCACATGCTTGTCAATGAAAATTTGTGGAATGTTTCTGATGATTTTTACAGTAATACTACCTAACTTGTAAGAAACCTTCTCTCGACTCTGGTCATACCCTTTGCTATCATCACCTAGAAGATATCTTGCACATTGTCTAGGAAGTGGTAATATGCCATCCACTTCGTCATAAGCACTAAAGGGTCACAACCTCCCCAAAATCTTGTTATGAACCAAAATGCAATTGGCCAATCTCAAAAGCTATCCATGTAGGTTATTGTTTTTGTAGGATATAGATGCAGTGCAATATAAGTTAGAATCTATTAGAATCCAAACAAATCTTGCTACTACAATACAATAGAATCTATTTAAATTCATACAGAATTAAAACAATCCATGGATTCTGTAGAATTCATGAGAATCCACGGATTGTTAAAAGTCAGACAGAATCATTTAAAATCTAGATTGAATACAATTTCTTGTAATTGATGAATTTCATTGTGGTTATGTTGGTGGATTGTGAATAGTTTCTTATTTGGGTCTAGGGCTTGAAGCCCTAGCAATTTTTACCATGTAATGGCATTAATTTTTGGTGCTTAATGAAAATATGCTGTGGTTTTTTGTTCATGACTTTGATTTCATGGAGTTCTCTTCATCGTGGAGTTCTCTGGGCGTTCCACTACTGATTTCATGGAGTTCTCTTCATCGTGGTTCAACCCATGCCAGTGCTGTAATTTTGCCGGATTATGGCAAATCGACAACAAGAAGATTCTCACGGATTTGAGGTGAATTCGGGTACTTAGACTTGAAATTGAGCTAGGTCACAGTTATGAAAGATGTTTAGAATGTTGAGACTTGAGATGATGTTGTGGATGAAATTTGGTAACCAAATTTAAGGTTGGAATCTGTTGCGCGTGGGGCCCACGTGCAGTCGCTTATGGATGCGCGTGGGGGCGTGTTCAGTTGTTCCTGGAGGCTAGTGTTGGTCAGTTGGGTAGTACATGTTGTTATGAATGTATAGATATGTGTTTGGTGGAAATCAGAGGAGGTTTGGATATTAATCAGAATTTCTGAAGTTTTGAGATTTCCGAATCCTGATTCGAGAAGATCAGACAGTTGGATCATTTTCAACTTTCATAGGGATGTTAGAATAATTAATTTGGCATAATCTTGGTAGTTAGGATTGATTCCATGTGATTTTAATTAGTTGAGGAATTATTTTCGTGCGAGGGTTTTCGGATTTTAATATAAATCGTATTTAAATTGAGAATGGTTGTTTAAGAAAAATAATTGTGTACAGGGTGACGTACCGAGCTACTACTTGACGAAGAAAACCGTATGCGTGGTCGCCTATATAGTACGGTGAGTGGACATTTATTTTAAATTAATTGTGCATGCAGTATATTATTATTTTCCGATTGAGATTTAATTTATGATTTGAATTATTGTTTGTGAATATCGGTTTATATGGGGATATACGAGTACGAATGTTTTATCAAGTATTTGAGCATGATTGTTTTATCAGGATTTATGAAATATGCTTCTGGTGATTATTGAGGATTTATGGAATTAATATTGAGTTTTCTTTTTCGGAAGCATTTATTGATTTTTGAGTTATGAGGAGTATTGAGAAGTAGTTTTCGATAAGTGATTGATTGAGAAAATTATAAGAATTAAGAATTTTCAAGGATTATTGGGATATTGAGTGATTTATCGAGATTTCTTGATTTATGGATTCGACAATTTACGGATGATTTATTTAATTAATATCGGGTTTCTTTCCGAAAACAATTATTTGAAAGAGTTTGATTCCAGTTTATTGAGGAGGTAAATAAGTCAGCGCATGCATGCATTACTTGATCGGCAGTCTCCTCCAGGTATGTCTGGTTGGCAGCCCCCTCCAGAAAAATTTTGGTTGGCAGCCCCCTCCAGAATATTCCGGTCAGCAGTTCCCTCCTATGTGTCATCTGGTCGACAGCCCCTCCAGATGACATGAGGTAGTTAGTCGGCAGTCCTCTCTAACTACCTATGATTAGTTGGAAGTCCTCTCTAACCATCACCTCCTCGTCCGGTCGACAGTTCCCTCTGATGCGTCACCGGTCGGCAGTCCCCTCTAGGTGGCATGAGATGACTAGTCGGCAGTCTCCTCTAGTCATTGCCTATTTGAGATATGATCTTGAGATATGAATAATTTAACGAGATTTTTGAAATATCTTTATATAGTTAAGAGATTTCGAGATATTTTACTTTACGTGATTGAGATTTTAGTAAAGAGGATGGTTAAGAGTATTTTCAAGATTTTTACTGCATGCGAGATTTTAGAGAATAACTTGGAAAAGCATTAAGTTTCATTTGTTCATTCGAAATTACTTATTTTTCATCCATTCACTCTAACGGTTTTCTAAATGCTTTCCCTTGGGCACTTCAGTTTCAAATGTCCAGTGTATAGGTTAGATTAGTTGAGGTCGGGCATACATGAAGTTGAGGTATAGCTGTCACTGCTTCTGCATTGTAGAATATATCGATCCTTTATCTTTCTGTTCCATCTTCTTGCATACCTTGTGCCTTAGATTGCTCTGATGGACCGGTGTGATTATTATTCTTAAATTGAGAATTGTTTTGTGAAATGGAAGATGTTGTGACTTGGGGAGCAGGATGGCTCCAGGAGTTGAGGATGGTATTTGATATTAGTAGTATAAATGTTTTTCTATAGGTTTTGGGTGGTCTACTTTTAGGGGAAGTTCTGCTAAATTTTGGGTAGAATTTCTTCTAAGGTGGGCCCCGCAGGGCCATTTCGGATTTCAGGGTGAAATCCGAGGCGGGTCCTGTCATAATGTGTATGTTGATGAGAATGCGAATGCCCTAGCTTAGATTTACATGATTTTTGTACTATGAGAATGTGAATGCCCTAGTCCGGATTTGCATTATCACTCTAAGGCTCTAGTCTAGCTTAGAGTTAGGGATTGCGCAATTTCCCTTTTGTTATGTGCCAAAATTGTTTTGTTATAGTAAATGATTGCTAAAGTGGATGCCTTAGTGCCCAATTCCTTCCATTGTCTTCCAAACCTTTAAATTTCAAGCACTTTACTTTTTGCAATTTTTAATTTCGTAGTTTTTAATTTACAAAACCAAAAGTCGATTCCCCCAAATATTTGCTCACATTTTTCATTGTAAGTACCATAAGGCCTTGAGCCTACCAATTTATTTTGGTGTGTTCTTGGCTACTTTTTAAACCTAGTGAGACCTAAGCCATGTATGCATGAGACTTGGTGTCTCACTTAGCCATTTTCCAATTTTACTTTAGTTTAACAAGTGACTTTTGTGATCCATAAATCATTGGATTTCAGTTAGCTCAAGATCCCCTAGGTATGATATTTCTAGGTTTAAATATTTCCCAAGTCTTTGATGACCGTGTCCTTGTTATGCGTAAGATGCATTTAAGCACAAAATCACATCATATCAGACTTGTTCTTCTCTCTGTAGGGAAAGAATAAGTCCATATCTATAGTATCCTTTAGGTATCGAAAGATATTCTTTGCACCAGTCCAATGGCGTCACGTTGGCACAAAACTATATCTAGCTAATAAGTTCATTGTGCCAATGCTCCTATTGCACTTAGATAGGATACTTCAACCTCTAACACGTCTTCGTCATCATCCTTACAATGAAACGGATCCTATTTAGGGTCAAGACTTCGAACGACCATGGGAGTGCTAACAGGCTTGACTTTATCTTCATTAAAATTCATAAGCAACTTTTGTGTGCAAGCCAATTAATCAAAATTCCATCAACACGGTGTGCAAGTTCTAAACCACAAAAAAAACTGAGTTTTCCCAAGATCTTTCATTTGGAATTTGAGATTTCAGGTGCCCTGCGGTTTCCTTTAATTCATCTAAAGTTCTAATTAGGTTCATGTCAACGAAATATACTGCAACTTCTCTTATTAATGAAAACGCATAGGCATAATTCATTGTTGACATATCTCTTCCCAATCAAGTAATCGCTTAGACGGTTACATCTTTCCACATTGCTTTAATCTGACGTTGATGCTTACAAAACAAAAACAAGGCAAAATATCATCAAAGCTTATTGAAGTACTGTGGCATTTATGAATAAACAAATTGAGTTTCCATTCAACAAATTATGAATTATCTTGGGGGTACAATGTATAGTGGTTCGTATCCCGCTTTGGGGGAGACACTTGAACTTTTTACTATGTGTTTGGGCCTTGAGGCCCAAGCTCATTACAAGATGTAATGGGATGCCTATCTATGTGAGAGGAGGTCCCTTTATAAGTCAGCGAGCTCTCCTCCATTAACTTATTTTCTAATGTGGGATGCAAGAGAGTCTAGAAATGCCTATTATGTAGCATTCTGGATATTGGTCTTCGCCACCTTCGACCTCCACGAGGTAGCTTGGATATTGGTCTACGAGATCCATGTTGTGGTCGGGTCGCCCCTTAGCTCGTGCACTAAAAGGATGTTACTTATTCTTGGTGACACAGTTATACTATAGGTATCAAAACTAACAATCAAAACTCACAATCAAATATATTAGGGTGCAACAGGGTAGAAACTAACAATCAATATTCATTTGGATAGAGATCACCTTTATCTCTGTATGCTTCAAGATAACACCCTAATTACATTCTTTATAACTCAAAAGCCCAATTGGAAGATAATAGAATCTTGAGTTAATTAGTTTAAAGTCCAAAAACCATGACCTGTTTTGATTGTAATCCAGACGAAAAGTTTTGTTAATTGCGGTCCAGTGACTAAGCACCCACATCAGCTTACTTTCGTATATTAGCATGATGAGTCAACTTCTACTTTTTCACATACCACATTTACCCATAACAATATTACTCAAAACAATCAATAATTTATGTATCAATAAATTGAGAGTTAATGTTGTTTTTCAATCAATTTGGTATTCATGAAAACCATATCAATTATAATATGTCATCAACACAACAATATCCTTAATTGATGCATCGTCATTAAAAAAAATTATAACTTATGATCATTTTACATACCTTACCATCATTTTTCTACACCCTATATAAAATTATCATACCTTACCATGGATTTAGATGACAGTTCCACTACTTTGGGTTGGGAAGACAGACTTCAAATAGCAGTAGACGCTGCACAAGGTCAGTAACTTAATGATTTTGGTCCATGTTTTTACCTCTTTTTGTTGAAAGTTTTTGTGATGAATTTTGAAATGCAAGATTGGAGTATCTGCATTATGGTTGTAAGCCACCTATAATTCACAGGGATGTGAAATCAACAAACATCTTGCTAACTGAAAACTTCCAAGCCAAAGTATCTGATTTTGGCCTATCCAGAAATTTCCCTACAGACCATGTGACTCATATAACAACTGGTTTTGCTAGTACTCCCGGGTACCTTGACCCTGAGTAAGTAGTACTTCTAGATTAATTTTAGTTTACTGATCATCATTAGTTTTCAAATCTTTATTTTTCAAACTTCAATCCAACGTTGTAATTTTGCGAAATCTTTGTGATTCGAGTTGCATGGTTTGGCTTTGCTGTAGGTACTACCTAACAACCAGGTTAAATGAGAAAAGTGATGTTTATAGCTTTGGGATTGTGCTGTTGGAAATTATCACAAACCGACCTGTTATATCAGGAACTGTAGAGAGAATTCACATTAGTCAATGGATTGCTTCCATGCTTGAGCAATAAGACATTTACAGTATTGTTGATCCAAGATTAGAGAGAATTCGCAGCTACCTTTATTATAGATTTGGTAAGAACTTTTTGCTTACCTTTAATATAGAATCGATTATAGTGTTATAGGTAAAATTTTTCCTAGAATTTGATAAGACATTTTTATTTCACATTTACATGTCTTATTTATAGGTAAGATTTCACAAGTTAAAAAAAAAATCAAGTTTCTCTATATCTCTATATCTAAGGTTCCATCATTGTCTCACATTTTCTCTTTCATACATTTTATCTTTTAATTAGGTATAAGTTATATATATATATACATATTTGTACCTTTTGATTAAATTGGGATTATATTCTATGTTTTTTTTCCCTGCTTCGTATGTCTAGGTAGATTAAATCTCTATGATACAACTTTAAATACCTACTATATACATACAAATGAAGCAATAATGTTTGAATTTTTGTTCTAATATTTTTCATCCTATAATGTAGGTATATAAGTATTAGACCTACATCTTAGGTATAT